>CAJQZM010035776.1:0-109385 GCA_907164665.1 Colias nastes | reverse complement strand
CATACTGAAATCTCCAGTGTATTAGATATAAGCTTCTTGATTCAGACATATCTATAAATATAAATGATTTATTAAATTCGATTTTACGTTCAGTCTATACCTATGTGAAATCTATCTGAAGAGATGAATACACATCAGTCTAGTCTATCTATATACATATTTTACTTATAAATTGCCAAAATTTTAGAAGAGCAATTACGCTAACAACTACTATTATACTTACTCCACAGATTCATAGTCTACCTGCCATACCATATTGACGGACAGTAACTACGTATTGAGTCGCTTCAAAATTTTATTGAAAAAATGTTAATTACCGTTTATTTATTTTCTATTAAATTTTTTTATGCTGCATATTTCAAAGTGAAGAGGGGCGATAGCTGTCTGTAAGCTTTATTTTGATTACCAGTTTATTGTCTTGCGTTGTAGCACTGTAGTGCCTATTTACGTAATGGGTGCAAATTTTAATTAGCGCACCGTTGACATCGCAATAACTCAATAGTTAATTGACAACGATAAGAGATAAAGATATTAAAACATTCGAATAACTGATAGGCGAGTAACGACCTTGCTCGTTCGTAATAGAAACTATCAGAACAATCAATCTAAATTACATAGTGTTTTGTATTGGGAATATTTGACAAAATAGGTACGTTTTTTATCTGCGCGCTCGATCGCGAATAAAGTAATCCTGAAGTTAGATAATGATATATTACGCGGTATATATTTAGAGACGTAAAACAATAAGCTTATTTATTTTTGGTTCGCTATTATGTGCGTATTTAAATTCTTTAAATATTTCGCAATGAACGTCACACTGCACACATAAACAACTCAACTAGCTATTATATAAATACTTCATTGTAGAAAACTACATATTCCATGAAATATTTCAGTAATAAAGAGCTTGAATTCTACCACACTATTCTCTTTATTAAGAGCCAACCATTCTAAAAGCAGAGCCAATTTTAGGCCTTGAGAGGTGAGAAATTGTCTTCGTATCGGTAGTGAGAAAGCTAGGAAAGTCGTTTAGTCGATTTACGGATATCTGTAGCCATTTATCTCAGGTTACGATCTAACCTATTAAGTAATGAAAAATAGGTTAGTATTGCGGTTGCGCGTGCGATGAATGGGCGCGGCCGCCACCGGCACGCTCTTGCGCTGTATCTCACCGAGCGGTATACTGCGAACGGATTTGATACTTTGATTATTTATAAAATTATAAACATTTAATATTTGTTTTTGTTGAATTGAAATATATTGAAAAATATTTGTTATTCAGATGATTTTGGAATAAATGTATTTTTCGTTTTTTTAAGGTATTATATTTGTTATATTATTTATCAATTTATTGAGCTTTTCAGTGTATTCTTATAAATAATAATAATTATATTTAACTTTCATTTCTTCAAAACTTCATTTTAATTATATTTTTATATATTCTTGAGAAACTTAGCTGATAAGACATATAAATACCGCTTATACACAGTTCTCATAAATATTGCTAATAAATATTGTTATCATACTTACATTTTGAATTATTTGTACCAATATTTCAAATATTAAATTTCGATAGCGCAGCATGAATGCAAAAGGCATTTTTTGCACCGTTTATTCGAGGCCGTACACCGCGACCAACCAGTTTTGCCCTTTGTTAAATGGAATCTGTTCAAAAATCGTTTGATATTTCTGACATACAACTACTGCGTTCACTGAAATAGCTTGTAAAATAAAGGTACCAATACATGTTCTCTGTAAGTTTTGTAGAGGGAATTAGCTTTATAATATCGCTACACCGATCGCCCTGTACTTAACCTAACTACGGTAGAACCTGACAAAATTACGGGTCATCTATCGGGAAACTAATTGAGATAGTTCAGAATGGTCGAGATATAAATTGGCCGTTTACGGTGAAAGTCAGGACCATCGTGTGGTAAGGTCAGAGGTGACGGTAGCTTCTGATACTGCTGTCATGTTATGGTGCTTCGCTGCAGGGTGCAGTATTGGTAAGGCTTTCGGTTATATCGGTACATTAGTCATGATAGAGATACTTCGCTTATGAAATACGTTGCATAGAACCAAATAGGTACAGGTTTACGAATTGGTAAATAAGGATTAAGTGTTTTTCTATGTAACTTACAGAAGTATGCAGTAATTAAAAACCTTTTCTAATTTTTACGACTTCTAAAAACAACTTTATCTGAACGTGAAATTAAGTCTCGAGGGTCATTACAACTGCATTAATGATTTATTGTAAGCATTGCTAATCCATTATTTAATTGGTATTGATTTATTGCTGTCCATAGTGCATATTAAGTATATTTTTATTAGTATCTAAAGCTTAGTGTGTAACGGGAAGTCGAAGCTCAAAATAGTGTAATGTCCATGCAATCTGATTTACGCGCGCCATTCGACTCCCGAAGCGAGGACCTATAAAGTATAAAGTAGCCTTTTTAGAAATGCTAATACCTATATAGATTATTCAATGCTCTTGTCTTTACAATATATTTTATGTATCGATCAAAATTCTGAATAGCAATGGATTTATGATGCGATTCGAATATGATTTTATGTTTTATCAAATCGAAATGAATTGAAATTATTTTCTGGGTGTGTCACCAATATCTTACAGGTGATAACAGTATATTTTTTGAAGGTTTTATATAATTCTACATAAAATTTGTTACTTCTTTGATAGATTAATCACAATATACAACCTGTCTATAAATGATTACTCACTCAAATACCTTCATTGAATTAAGTACATTACATTATCTTCAAGTACACATTCCGAATTTAATAAGATACAATTAAATTCGAACACCATTATTTAAAACGTTATTTTAAACATATGCAAAATATTTAGACAAATCACTGCAATTACTTAAATTGTAATTTCGTAATATTGTTGTATTAATTTATTTTTGACCTCGACATACGCGGTTTGAAGGTTAAAATTTAATTATGAAACTGAAATTCACGAACTTGAAAGCTTTCTTACTTCTCTTACTTTAATATTTATCTTACATATTCATCTGCAGTACCTATATGTATATACTATCTTCTATAGATAATATATTAAAATCTAAAAACCAATATATCTGTTCGTTAGTCTCGCTAAAACTCGAAAACGGCTGTGCCGAACTGATTTTTGTTTTGAAATGTTTGTGGTAGTCCAGGGAAGGTTTAAACGGTGAAAAACATGAAAAGTAACGGGTAATACGAAGTTCACTGGGCCCTCTAAGTAGTATAAATGTTGTGCACAGCAGCAGCAGCTCGCGATACAAAGCCAAGGAAATATTACAGTTACTACCTTAGTATCTCTAATTTCACGTTACTTAGTTATCTTGTACTTAAACATCGTAATTGATTACACGAAAACACTGCAAAGTTAATACTTTTTACGCACATTTTTTTAACCAGTCTGATTACCATCTAAATCGTATTAAATAGGCTTTTTTCAGTGAAAATTTTACATATCAAATGCGATAGTTCAGCATAAACTGGCAGTTAGTATTAGCGTATACTCGTTAGTTTATGAAGCGGTATAAAATTATTGGACCACACGTTGTGAGACCAATTAAATTGGATAGTTTTTTATTATATTTAACGCAACGCCCTGATTATTTAACAGACAGTTTATATACCGTTTATTTAAATTAGCTTTTAATTGAGCTGTTGAATGTGTGCTTGGATGTTTATAGGCATGTTTTATATTCTTATAATTAGCAACATGTCATAATGTATTGGCTAGTTATGTAAAGTAGGGACGCATCTGAATATAACGACTAAATACTTATAATTATAGTTGATTGTAAGCAGATTATAGTCTTTGATGTGGTTTTACAATAATTTTGATAAAAGTTATCTAGTGAAACAGAATCCTTTTGGTGTAACGCGAGGTTTAAAATTTAAATATTATTACCTACCTACTTACATAATTTGCACAATAATCTAATAATTTTTAAGTCTACATGACTGAAACAATTTGATATATACAAAAAATCTTATAAAAATGTTACGCATGAATAGAGGAAGAACATGAATATATACCTCAATGTCATTTAAAATCACAATGTCCCTACCACAAATGCGGTAGTAATTTAAAAAAATTAAACTATTTCATATTTAATACTTATAACACTAAGTTTTATTACTATGTACAGTGATACATATCTCAAATAGTACATATATTATTGGGATATCATTGTTTACTATGCAAGAATTTGTAAAGCAGTTTTTTTAAAATACGCTCTATATATTTCCTTCTTAAATAACAATCATAGTAGACGTGTTTGTTTGTATGAAACATTCCGTTGGCTGAAAATATATTTCAAACATCTATCATTTTTTAATTCAATAAAAATTGAGTCGTTGTCGTCCTATAATTTATGAATATTGTCATAGGTATCCTACATTTTTGCTACATATTTTATAACTGCATTCAAAATGCTCTATATAATTTAGTTAATGTAAATTGAGGAATCTTACATAGTTAACCTAGGTTCTAGATTAAACCATTAGCTTGTAGTTATGTTTTGTATTTTCAATGTTTATAGCTCATTAGATTGTGACCAAAATAATATTCAGATGACCAAAATATTAAGTCACATTTTCTACAAAAAATTGTAATGAAACAGTCTAAAAAAGTTAATGTGTATTGGAATTTTGGAGTGTTTCTAGTTTTAAGGCTATAAATAAGTTATTTTGTAGGTTCTTGGTATTTTTATTTGGAACCAACTCATCCCTTCCTCTGTAGGTTTGCCGACATCTGGCTCAACATGAACACCTGTAAAAGTATAAATCTAAATTTACTACTTATCTATTAATTTATAAAATGTAAAGAAGGATAATTGATAGGTACAAAAAATAACGACAAACATTTTACTGTGAATCAAACTGAAGATGGATTAGGTACCTTTTTTCAATATCTTTAAAATTTCATTTAAAGTTCCGACATTTTGCTTGATATTCACAGGTGGTGCTGGTCTAAATTTCTCTTGATGCTCTGTAAAATAAACTAAGAACTTTTTAACTATTAATTACGGTCATAATAATAAAAGTTTTTTTTATGTCAACAAATTAACCACAGAATAAACCAGTTTAAATACTTAGGCTAATTTAATACTTTAATTACAATTAATATTTATGATATAATCTTATTAACTACCTACATGTACAATCTGGAGTCGAGACGGAAAATAAAGCAATTTTAAACTACTTCCTTGTTTAGAACTGAACTACATGAATGCATAATTACGTTATTATTAAATAAACTAAATATTGATTGGGAACCGTGAGAATATGTGATTTGTTATGTATTACTACAGAGCCTATGCAAGCATTAATGAATGTATGGAAGATGAAATATGGAACCTATGGAAAGTTGTCGCATACAGGACAATTCTTTGGCTCTCTATAATAATTATAATATATATGCATTTACATAATATTATGTTGTAAAATTAAAATGAAATCGTCTTGCCGGTTCTTCTCCATAGATGATGCTTTCCGAATGAGCGGTAGGTAAAATATGTTATAACGATTCAAAAGTGCTTCTAGAAGAAGTATAATTGAATAAAATATAAATGAACTCCTTACCGAATTATTCTAAACTATTCAAAATGCCTAACCGATTAATATTATATACCTATCTAGGCAAATGTAGCTCACTAATGTACTTTATTTCCTATAAACACTGAGCGAATCAGACAATGTTATTAATATAAAAGGGACTTTTATATAAACGTTATTTTATATTTACGTGATGAATGTTTCTTCTCATAATCTTCTAGCACCTTTTTCAGATCACTCATATAAACTGGCCTGTCTGTATCTGAAACAAGTACATTAAATAACGTTCAGTTACGAATTTATGTCTTGGAAATGCAAAGTCTATATTACCCATTGAGCCCCGAGCGGCCCGATCTGACCACGACACAATAGATTTTCTATTGTGTCTGTGATTCCGGGGGCTGAGTTATTAAAATGATTTTGGTATATAAATCAAAAGGAAAAAAAAATACCTGAATTAGTAGCAACTTCAGCATTCATTGTTTTCACGACAATTTTCGTAGCTGCAGTGGTAGGAATGGTAGTAGTTTCAACCCGAGCTAAATAAGAATATTTATTATATCTTATAATGTATTATTATCAAAAATTGAAAATGCCACTAATATGATTCTATTTTACAATCACATTTAACCAAAAATATTGCTTTCCCCGCGATTAGATACATGCAATATTATGACCTGGTTAGTATAATAACTTATACTAGTATTTTCTTTCGGAATGTTTCATCGAAAACAAATAGCAACTTGCCTGCGGAGTCATTTTGACGTGGGTCTGAAAAAAAAGCATATCATCACATTATATTTAAACACACAACAACGAAACTAAATTAAAAAAGAATGTTGTATTAGATCCTTAAAATTAAAACACATTAACAAACACACGAGACTAAAAAATATGTACATCTATGTAAAATTTATAATTCAAAAGTTATGTATGTACAACATGAACCGACTACATAATTTGCAGCCTATTTATCCCCATAACTAAAATATCCATAACAAGTTCAATTAAAATTGTATATTGAAATGGCTGTCGAGTTTCAATTTTCTTCGAACGCCCCACACGTTCGAGGCAATCTGAATAATAATATTAAGCACATTACTGTGAACTTATTGCAGATTAACGGTGTTGTATCGAGTGTAAATATTTACAATGTGTAATAAACTTCATTGGCATGGAAGAATAATTGATAGTAAAGTGCGCTTAAAGGATTCTACTCACTACAGCGTATTACAGCGGTTTCAGACGAGAACAAATATTTATATTGAAAAGTATGTGACTATGCCCACTACATGGTTCCGTCATGGATCAGCAACGTCACGTGGCATGCACGAAGCATCAACAATAGGCATGACGAAAGATTTTGAAATCCTCTTCCATAATGTGTGTATACGTTTACTATACAAGAAAAACCCTATATTTCGGTAATATACTTAAATTTAACGAAGATAAAAGCCATTTTTCAAAAAATATTTATTAACTGTGCCAAAACAGCTCGCAGGTGTCATGGCGTAGGCGTGACGTCACTCTTTAGTAAATACGTAATTATTTGTACGCATTGCGAAGAAAATTAAAAAAATATTTATTTAATATGTGTTATAGAAACGAATTTCAAAGTTTATAAGTGGTGTGCAGTATTGCAGTGTGAATCCACATAAAAATAATGCTCAAAATGTGTTAGTAATTATTTCAAGCGAGAAAATAATAAGAAATGATTGTATAAAGTTGGCGCGGAGAACCCCGAACCACGTATTCGTGAATTCGCAATTATATTTCTGTTCTGAGTCGATAAAGCATACGTGAAACAATAGAAAATAAATAAAAATGCGTATTTTCAACATATTCATAACAACAAAACACATCTGACGTGAGTTGTTTACTTAAGCGTGACGTCACGCGTGTTTTAGTCAAAATGGCCAACTGCAGAATTTCAATGTTTTATTTTATTGATAATCTCATTAATCTTAATGTTTTTAAGATTTCTAAGTCACTATATTTAATTTATTTATTTTCCCTTCCCAATTTTCCCTTAAAAACACTAATACGATCATTTATGGATACTGTCGTCATGCCTATTGTCCATTCATACCGCTTTGATACGTAATTACGCTCTCGTGGACATAGTAGAGCATATCGCTTTTGTGTGAGTTTTGCTTTCCGATCCTTGTTTAGTATGGTATTTCTAGATGTTATCCAGAAGGGCTACTACATCTACATGTGGACGCGTAGGTGAACTGAAGGTTCTATGTGCATGTCGCTACCAGGTGACATGCACAAGAGCGTCCTCACCTCGACTTCAGCCGTCGCGTCGCTTGAATTTTAGATCGCCCCTGCGATGAATTAATGACGTAAGCACTATCAAAAAGTTAAGTAAAGTAGTAAGTGTATATCTGTCTATTGTGTTTCTACGGCATGATACGTTGTAGTGGGTAGAGACCTTAATGCGTGGGCTTACTCTGGCGTAGGTTATAACGCTTAGGCCGGGAGCCGCGGTAATTGGAGCCGTCGATTTCTAATTGCACTTCCACTTGTTGATTGGGGAACAGTTCTGGAATATTTTATTGTTATTTAATAAAGTGTAATGGACTAAGAACGTAAATGGTTAAAATCCGTGTGGTTATGCTTCGTCTCAATATTCAGCTGAAATATTTAAAAATACTTAGATTTAAATGATAATATATTAAAATGGACGTTGATGTTACCTGATAATTTACTTATAGGCTTCAAATAACTTTCCAAAACGCCGCCAATTTCATTGTTCAGTGTCTTTTCTTCTTTTGAAAAAATTGTATGGTTGATTAAAGAATATGGAAAAAAGATTTGCTTTATTTATTACAAACATTATTATATATTCATTAATACTCACGAATACCGTAATAGCTATAACATATTTGTATTAAGTTTGAAGAAACAAGAAAAATAAATGCGTGCATCAATATTTCGATTTGTGTATATTTCAATTTAAATTGTGCTGAGAAACAATCGATTTCAAGAAAATAATAAAGTAGTAGTAAGGTAAAATAAAATTATTTGTAACAATAAATTTTTATATGTTTTTATCAGCAAACTTTTATTGTTATTTATAATCTATAGAATATGGGTTTGAATATTTGATGAAAATGACTTGTACCTATACTGCGGTTAAATGAAATAAAAATTATTTCTAATAACAACAATTTTGGTACTGTTTAAAAAGTGATGACTATAAGTTATAATGAATGTCTTTGAAGTTTATTTGAATCTATAAAGTGACTCAAATGAAATGAAATGAATTATCTGCTAGCAAACCATATTCCGCATGTTAATAAATAATAATGGTGAAATTATATATGTGTACTCCTTTGAATGTTAGGAAACATTTTTCATAATTATAATAAAATAAATTGAAAATCATGACATAAATATATTTTTTTAGATATGGAGATAGACTTGGGAAGTAATTAAAAAAGTTTTAAAAAGCTCATTTGTATATTTCGTTTAGACTATGTCTATTTTTTGGTATTTTAACTTTTACCCATTCCATACTTTCTTCTGGTTGTTCGAATATATATGAGTCGTCGAGTACAACACCTAATAAAAAAATAATTATCATAAATAAAAAAAACTGTAAACAATCATTTAAATCTAATGCAATTGCAATTTTCAACGCAATGCTTCCATTTGTGACCGATCATAAATAAAAAAACTTTAAACAATCATTTAAATCTAATGCAATTGCCATTTTCAACGCAATGCTTCCATTTGTAACCGACTTCATTATTATTATTTTTTTCAATTTTAATTTTTTGTAGATACCTTCTGTCAGTAGTTCCATCAATTCATCCATATTGTTGTTCTGCTTGGTGTCAATAATGCGTGTAAAAATGAAATTATCTGCTTTATCTATCGTTTGTTCCTCTAAATCTAATGCTGGAAAAAAATGCCAAGTACTACATTATACATAGATTCAATATAATACGTAATTCAGAAGAGGTCGAATGATATCTCTATCATTATAAATGTTTTAAAGAAACGGTTGAATAAAAACACGGTTTAAGGCGAGGATTTCCGATTATTGCCCTTTTTTAGATTAATTTTAAACAATGAAATATTCATTATTTTCGACTGGAAAAAATATATTTCACACACAAAGACCTATTTGAAGGCAGAGTGTCGTCGGTAACACGATATCAATTACTTTGTACGATCAAAAAAAATCGGGAAGTCAACCCGTTTTGCGCTGTTTTTTTCAATTTTATAGGTGTGTTTAATAACATAGACATTTTGAAAATGCATATTTAGGTAGGTATTACTATTACGGAGGGCAAAGTCTCATAAAATATTGAAGAATTAATATAGTTTAAATCACATAAAAAAATAAACCAAGATACGCGCGAAATCGAGGCCGCGCGGGCCTTCAAATGCCCACGAGGCTTTGTTGAGGTAAGACCTGTGTCGAGTCGTGCGCTCACCGACTCCCGCCGCCGTGAATTTTTGTTAAAAAATTAAAAATAAATAAACGACAAAAGAGGGACAGGATAGATAATAACAGTAGAGCTACTCGTGTGTATACAGGGTTATTATTGGACCTCCCGCCATATTTGAATCAGTTGTTCAGACCATGAAACTGAACAACTTTTACAAAGAAACATGCATGAGTCGAAATGAGAAAAAATCCTCCCATAGAAAACTACTCGATCATGTGGTCGGTTTTGTATTGGAAGTCTGAAACTTTTCAATGTTTCTTTGGAAAAGTTGTTCAGTTTCATGGTCTGATCTGAACAACAGATTTAAATTTGGCAGGAGGTCCTAAAACCACCCTGTATATCAACTTGTGGGGTGAAAAGGTGAAAAGGCATATAAATATAGAATAAAAAATTGCAGAATTATTGCATTGGTTGCATTGCATTGCAGAATTATTTAACTGACACTCTGTTACTGACAACTGACATGTAAAGTAGACAATACTTAATTAATTTATGTTTTGACAAAACATGCCTAATTTAAGAATTTGTGTTTAATTTAAATATTTAATTTAACTTGCGTTGTTTTTGAAAAAGTGGCCAAGAGCATGTCGGGCACGACCATTCCGTAGTCATTGCATATCACGGACCTGCGAACTGTACTGTTTGCTATTAATCTTTAGCTTAAAGAAATAATATCGTGTTTTAAAAACCTACCTGCGCCTTGTTAATTTATGATTAAAAAAATAAAAATTATAAAATTAAAATAACCCTTATTTCATTTTTGTATCCTATAAATAATATGTATTCGTATTTAATAAATATATTCGAATTTAATAATTATATGAAAGCCACTGATATTACTGAAAATTTTATACTGTGGCGGGCGGCGGGGTCACGCAAGTTCATCTTAGACGCGCGCGCGCGAGATATATTTCGCGCGTTCTGGGACAGCAAAAATGCCTAATACTTCGGAAAATCCTAGCCTTAAAGGAAGTCCTCGATTACGATTCCCATTCTAAAAAACCGATCAAATCAGAATAAGTAGAAAAACTTTGCATATTTAAATTACAAATAAGAATTTGTTTATTTCGCTAATTTGTTCAAATGCAAATCTTAAAAGCCATATAATTAGGACAATAAATAAACATAGATTGGAAATAAAGATATTACGTAAATAAGAATAATTTATTCGGCACTTTTGATTACGCACGGCGGCATTAAAAACTTTTCGTAAAGTATCTTGACATTTAAATAATCGAGTTTGTATTTATTTATTCGATGCCAATCAAAATGTTTCAAGTGATTATGCGCTATAAAACAATCTAATCGATTAAAAATTATTGTAATTGACGTAGTGCAATTTTGACGCTTTTCTAATGCCGCCAACCAGATATAACTGGTGCAATTAATGTATTTTTATTATTGCATTTGCGCTTTATAAGTACCCAATTCACGTGCATAATAATTTCACACGTTTGCAATATAAAAATCAGTACATTATTATATAAATATACGATTAACATGTTCTTTTACTCAACTACTGATAAAAAAAAATATTTCAATAAATATATTAAACTACCTACTACTACTACTTACATAAAACATTTAAATTTGAAGTAATGTTACATTACCTACTTTTAAGTCTTACTCATAATTTTATATTCTATATATTTTCACCAGATATTATGTGATTATTATCTATACGCATGTTATGTTAAAATATTATTTATATTTTAAAGAGATACATAGAGATAGGTAGACTATTTTTAATATCTGTTTATGGATAAAGTATACGTATATTTAAGAGTGACATTGTTTGTTCGATGTGTAGTATAATAATCCTTCCTGTTTCTTCTAATCACATCAATCAAGTAGATTCCAAGCACTCTAAATCAACATACTTAACATTGAAAAACCTCTTAAAACAAGTAGGAAATAAAATTATAACGTTTCAAACACCTTAAACGTCAATTTAACTACGAGTAGGTATCACATTCCCTTCAAAGAAATCATTAACAGTTGAAACTCAAACGCCACATTAATCGAAACCTCAACCGTTCACCAAACAATTTATTAACACATTTTGTCTCGAACTGACATAATGGTCACATTAGTGTTTACCTTGCACACAGCGCACCTGCGACTTGACACATAACATTACTACCAGCAAATAAATTCTCATATCTCGATACTTTTTATCACAATCCCATGTAATATAATATAGAATTTAATAAGAGAATCGATAAAGTTTATTGCGGTACTGAAATTATTGCACTCGTGAATCTCGATAGGTTAGTGGTACCTAATATTGCTCTTATCGCAGTGCATTCGGAGACAATCGTGAGCCGAGCATGTGTGATGATCCTACGATTTGGTTACCGTTTCTAGTTATTTAATTCCACTAACATTCCTTTGTGGAGATAACATTTTTATTGTGTTGCGTAAGCTGGATTTATTTCACATATTTTTTTACTTTAATTTTTGTATAAAATATTGAGTTAATTAAAGAGATAGGTATAACCAAATTATTTAACACACCTCGTCGATCTGGAACTATTAAAACTAAGAACAATAATAGTTATAATTTTATGTCAAATGAGCTCTATATCTCTCTTTCTAATCAAAATTACAACACTGTTTTCTAAATTTAAGATAGTACAAAAGTAACATTAATGTATCATGTTTTATGCAAGTTTTTTGTTTTGAAACACTTTTGGACAGGCCTGATGAATGATAATGAATGACGATGGTATAAGGAGGTATGTGTTGATAAAATCATGCAAATACTTTTGCCACTATTTGCAACAGTGGCTAATAAAAAGTGTAATTTTAAATGCCATAAAGATTAAAAAATGTAGTCTTTTTACATTCTTTATAGACTTTCTTAGTACGGTTTTGGAGGATAATCGCATTTAGACCAAGCAATAGTTATTCAAGACGTTAAATTAACATCTGACAGTTTGATAATAATAAGAACCATTTCGCTACTGAACATTAAAGCAAATTACAGCTTGTTAACGTGAAAATAGCAATCCTTACCCGTCACATTTCGTCATATGAGCGTTTTCAATCTTAATGCGTTAATAACGGAGTTCCAAGAGCCGTGTCAGCTAAATGAGTTAATCGTGCTTATAACGGGGTGGTCCTAGTTAAACCATTCTGAAAGTTTGTATGAATATGCATGTCTTGCAACATAGTGTACAAGTCTGTACTTGACAAGCCGTTTTGAGCTATTATTAAATGTACGATGAGTATCTCTTGATGCGGTGGTCTGGTTGATTTTAATTTGTATTAGGCTTAATAATATTTGTATAATTTAACATTACTGATTTCGGTTTAGTTTTTTATAAAAGTATTGCAATCAACAACTATGTAGGGTCAAACTAAAGAAATCGAAAAATGTAAATTTTTCAGGAATTTTCCTGAAAAAAAAAACGAAATAACAAACAATATGATTCTCTATTCTTCAATATGAAAAACAAGTAAGCATTCGTTTTTAATTAACTACCTACATTATTTTCTAAAACTACAATGAATACTTCAGTATCCTGAAACATTGAAAAGCAAACTATACAGCAAAAGCAAGTCTGCTCCACCGCAATAAAGTCTAAATTTCCATAATGCATAATCCTGCCATAAAATACATCTGATAATTAGGGGTCAAGCCACACCACCCAGTGGCAGAACCCATGCTAGTTACCATGTTATGGCTATCAGCAACAAGTGCATCCAAAACCGTCCGGATCGTGCTGCCACGTGACCCCTCTTGTAATCAACGTTTTATTTATGCGACCAATGTTTTCTTTTGCTTTTATGATTGCCTGGTAGATAGTCCGATGTGAGACTCAGGTTGAATAGATGTAAGTCCTTGCGGACCGCGAACTATGTAAACTAACGGGTGTGCAGTGTGTATTATATTTTTATAGTAGGTACCTAGTTAATGAATAGGTACTCTGAAACTTAAGTAAAAGTAATATAATACGCAAGTGATCTCATAGGTAAATTACTGTTGTAACATAGGTAAACGTTGATTTAGATGCAGTAAAATCAATCAACATAAAAATTCTTCTAAACTTTATGTAAAACCTGTCTAGAATTTTTACTATTTAACAAGTAATTTGTGTAGAAAATGCTACATTAATTTGTTCCATTAACGAACAAATGTAATTTACATTAAAGTTTTATGCATGCATTTGTTTTAATGATTAAACAATAATGACTGATACGATGAATGCACAACTCTCTTCGTATAATTAATTAAACACAGGAAATGGTAGTTAACTGGCCATTCAATGACCGTTTAACGTAATTAATATATTTACTATGTTTATCTCGAATAGGCAATAACATACAAATGTACAGAAGTTCATATCAGAAGGGGCATTTAGTTTTCTATGCTAATGTAATTATGGCAGTAACTCCAACACGAGATCTCTAATGAAGTATCCCATTAAATTGGTCCGATATACCGATATTAAGATCTTCATGACCCGTTTATCCATTATTAGTTACCTAACGATAGCCTTTCGCTTCGGGACTTATCTTAACTACCTGCATTGACTATTTTGAAAACTGCCTAATAATTTTATGGTATCATTGGGTAAACACGGGACTACCCATACAAATGTTAACTAAGCATTATTTGGAATTTATTGCAAACTGATTTTATAATAGTAACTAACTGAACTAATTAATAACTATTAACTACCACTACTTATATTTTTGATTTTTTTTTTACAATTTATGAACTCATTTATTGCTGTTCTGATATAGAAATCATACTATTTTCAATCTCTAACACCGCATTATACGCATATATTTTGAACAAATTAAAACATTCATATCTTGTTCATTAGGTTGTCTAAAATATACCCGATATCGAACATTTAGAGTCGACCGTATAAAGTGCGCATTTTAATAATATAATACATTCAATAAAATACATATCTCGCACCTACTTACTTGCATGCAAAACATCTCATAGTCATAACCTCACCACGTTATTAGCTCACGATAACGGGCAGACAAGGCATAAACAAGATAATTTTCATTGAAATATGCGATCGGGCAGTTTTAGCCTTTTACACTAAATTCAAATTAGTCGGCTAGTGGGCAATCGCTGGCTGATTTCGTACTAGGTGCATAGCAATCGACACCATGTAAGTCTTGCTCGCAGCTAGTTTCGCCCCATTAGACGTACTTCCTTAACAAAAGGGGCAGAGTCCCATTCCAACAATTGTATGAGCTATTTACCTTATCTGTAGCAAGCCGCAATCACACCCGCTCCCGGTGTGTGCTGCGAATTTTATTCTTGGTACTTTAACAACAACTTTCGTTCTATTGGTTCTTATTAGAATAAAAATAAATGAAGAGTGGGTGAGTTTCAGAAGACGTTGTTCAGTTTTTTCAAGTGTTCACTAAAATTATTTTCCGTTCTTTATTGTGGTTTTAACAGATAGTAAATACATTCAGAACCAACCGTTGTACTCGCATTAACTAAATTGTGCCACAAGTCTAACATAATTCAAATATTTATAGAAATTTGTTCTATGATCCTGTAATCGAATGAACACGTTAAAATAAATCAAATCTAACTCGAATCCAAAACACAACTGAATAACTAACATTTGAACATTATAAAAAAATTCAAACAAGTATCAACAACACCCAACCGCTGTATAGGGCAGTATCAGTGTGTCGGTAGAAGCTGCGCACCCGCAGGCTCTGCGTTATAACAGTGATAGTCCGCGCGTGATGTGACCATAGCGGGATTCGCTCCGGCCCTAAATAGCCTGCCCGATTGTTATAAATATAAAATTCGCAATTAGATGCTTTTATTTGGCTGGTCACTCTTATTGCAGAGTTTATAATATTATAGGCTAAATGCTGTGTAAGGATTGTGATATTTATTGAATACGAAAAAGGTTGAAATTGTAGAAAACAGATAATACACAGTGGTCGTTATGGTTGAAAAATATATAGACTGGAGTAAATAAATAAGCGATATAATAATAATGCTCTCCTTTTTATTTATAACGAATAAAAAACAGCTATTGTAGTAATCCATCGAATTTATTTTTTTATTTTTGATTCAATAAATATAAGTACTTAGCTATAAGAAACTTTAACAGAGATACATTTTAATATATCATGTATTGTTCCTAAGATATTGGTTTCACATAAATTTGAATAATAATAATTCAATGTATGATTAAACCAAGCTTGAAGCATTTTATATTCAATTTCTGTTACCCGTTAAGGCTTCAATAAACAGCATTATCAGTATTATCTTACATGAGTATCATATCTACAAGATACATCTTAAAAGATTAAAGAATCCATATTGAATAAATCTGTCAGTTTGTATTGAAATAAATAAAATAACTAAAAATTTAAGTTAAGTTTATTGCAATGAGTAAGTAATCATTGTTTACTTATTTTTAAAATAAACTATTTTTCATCACCTTGATTTCGGCTTAATGTCAATAATAAAGGATTTCGCGTATTGATAATGTCATTAACTGTTATTTATTTCATTAAATATCAATAACAGTATTTACCTACTCCAGTAAAGGGAGTCATTTTATCTCGGTCATTGATTCAGAAAAGGTCTTCTCCTACACGCAATTTTTATACTTATTAAATAAAATATAGAAGCAATTATTTTCACAGATTATTAGGTACTAAGTTCGTTCAGGATTATTTTCTTATGTCCATTCCGCAATCAAAATCTACAATAACGTTACTTAGCATTATTTGATGCTGTGAAATACATGAACCCGGACATAACGATAATATGTCCGTATTTAAGCAAAAAGGAACCACCCAGCAAAAACGCACTTCTGAGATATCAAAGGATTTACAAAAACATTTGCAGCTCTGTCAGATGAAGTAAAATTAAAATTTATTTTATTTAAATTCATTGATAAATTACTTATTTAAGTATGTGTATATAAATTTGCTCTGAATATTCTTAAACTTTCTAGATAATTAAGAAAATGTGCATGTGGTTCCTTTTAACATTTATCAATTGATAGGTTTTCTCTTATACAAAAAGGAACCACATCCCAGGGATTTAATGATATAAATGAAACTATGTATTTATAATATCGTAATTAAAGCTTTAATTAATAAAAGATATAAAATAATACTTATATAGGACGTTTATTCGACGTTGTCATAAAATTGGATTTCGAAATCCACCGTGTCTAGTCCATCTATGTGGTCTTCTATTGCATCATCACTAATGAGACCGTTATAAAACTGTGCATCTTGTGGAATGAGATGTAATATGGACTGAATATCGCTAGAAGGTGAAGAAAGCTTCTCCAGAGGCAGCGACGTATAAGGTTCTTCGTTATCTTCTGTAATAAAAAGAAAAAAGCTTTAAATCAAAACAATAAAGCCGCGTGGCTTTTATACGTAGGTAGGTATATGGCGACAGCAAAATATTATTAGTTCTTATAAAGCCGTGTCCCTACTAGACGACTAAGTATGTTGTATGTACATGCGCCATGTACAAAAAACTGGCTAAGTGCGAGTCGGACTCGCGCAACGAAGAGTTCTGTACCATTATCTATAAAAACGGCAAAAAAATCACGGCTTATTGTATGGGAGCTTCTTAAATATTTATTAAGCTATTGCATAGCTTCTATCGCGGGCCTTGAGCGCGGGGACCGAAAAGAGAAATTCCGTAACGAAAAAACCTCACTCCGACGGGCTCGGAGGTGTGGCTTGAAGGCATGCTATGCAATAGCTTTACCGCGGCAGTCCCCGAGTGCCACACGTCTTTTTTTATTCTGTTTTTTAGTATTTGTTGTTACAGCGGCATCAGAAATACATCTAAACGTATTTTACCAAAATAGTAGGTAGGTACCTAGATCATCGACAGTTATTTTTAAAACAGGGTTTAGACTTTAGTAGTTTCATCTCACAATGACAGATGAATCGTAACAAAATGACTCTTAATTCGACTCGCCTTCGTGAACAACGACATTGTCGTTAAAATACGTAAATCCACAGAGGATTCCTCTTGTACTTACTTAATGAACTATCTTCTTAAAATCACACCACAATCGGGAATGAATCAAAAGTGGATAAAGCGTACCTGCATCTCAGATTCAATAAGTACTTAAATGCATTAAATAAAACTACTTACCCGTTGTATCTTCATTATTATCTTCGGTGTTCGTCTCCAATGCTTTTCTTACCCATTGCTTGCTTATTTATTTATTACTAAACATTTTCACATTTAATTTTAAAGGTAATTAACAAAAACAATAGAACTTACTTCGCGGAGGAAAAAAACACCGTCACGTATTCGAACTACTTCGCTGAATGTCACCTATATTGACAGATGTTCGACGTTTTACTTAAAAAATTGGAGTTTTGCACTTTGAGCTAAATACGTTGTTTAAAGTTGAGAAGCATTGTAACAAGTCAAGGCATTTGGTTCCATATAGCGATGATGGGTTTCAGAATGTTTTACAATATTTATTTATGCATAATAGAACCGAATCCTTGTGGTTTTATTTTGCAATAAAAAATTACAATTAAATTATGTATTTATTTTACGCATAACCATACCACAGAAACCTGGTTCCATTTTGTGTATTAAAAATAATTGTTATTAATAGAAATATGTGTAATGTATAATGGTACCAAGTAGGTGTGGATCTGTTTTGTATAAAATGACATGATAGTAATATCGTTTATTTGTTTGAACAAAGCAGTCCCGTGGGGCTATGGTTCGGTTTTGCTTAATATGTATTATTCGTTGTTGCTGGTGGTTCCTTTCTGCTTTTAGTATACCTTGTTTCCAACGTAAAAATCATGTGGTTCTTGTTTGTATAAGAATTTAGACCACTTTTGAATGAGTATTCTTCAATAAAAGTAAAAAACGAAATTTGTCGAGTGGTTCCATTTTGCATAAATACGGACATATAGCATTACATTTAATAATTAATCTCAATTAGGGATTACTTTCTTAAGACAATTAGAACAGCAATGCATAAATACAAATGCACAATAATAGTTTCCGCGTTAACAAATTTCAGCAATTACCCAACCGTTTCATTTTACGACAGTCCGATAACATCGGTTACGAAATTGGCAGCACGCGCTAATCCGAGCTGACTATGCTCTGTGGCACAGTCCACAGACTACAGAAGTGTCTGAAGCGCAGTCGTGACATAACTCAGCCTGGAGGGCGTAATCTCGAATAAATTGCGTACACTTTGTGCCTCTTTATAGACCTTTTAAGGTAGAAATTTTAAGATGATAATCGACACGCTCATAATTAAGATCTGTGTGATTGTGGATTCGTGATGGGTGTGGGTTCCGCTTCCGTCTCGGGTGGTCTCCCGCCTTTTTGGGATCTAACGTTTATGGAATGTGCATATGGTGGCGTCTCCTCTATTGCGTCACTATTTAATGATGACGTCATTTTTGTTCAGTTTCATGTCGATTACCATATTATTATGTAGTAATTATTGATAAGTTTACTTTCATAAAAAAATCTATGCAACATTTGCTGAAATAATGGAATTGAGAAAAACTGAAGACGAGATTATCTTTTAAAATTATTACTTTTTCTATACGATTGAACTTACGTTTTACTTTGTCAGTAATTGGCTTAATATGAAAAACACATGAAGAAGAAAATATTGTATTTCAAAGGATACATGCCGCCTTTTTCTTGTCAAGTAGTTAAACAACACCAAAAATACATATAAATCTTTTACAAAGCTCCCGAAGCATCAAAAATGTGTGTACCTTAGCGAAGCGTAATGTTACTATAAAAACGCTAACATTGTCCGGCTTTGCATAGCTATGCAAATTGATATCAAGCGGTTTACAGCGTAAGAAGCCCCTCAGTGCTCAGAGCTAGTGCCATAAGCGTCGTGTGTGTTCTTCGTTACTTTAAAATATAATACCGGACGATCCCCATACCTCGGAGGGAAGTGTTTTGCATACAGCCACCTATCGGCTCGAATGATCAGAAACAAAACGCCTGCCAAGGTTTTACGGTTGTATGTATTCAATCACAGTGCGATTTTTGAATTTATTAAAATATATTGAACATTTTTGTAAGTCTTTATAAGTTATCTTTTCTCATTTGATTGTAATATTAAATATATATTTTTATATAGGGTTTCTATTGGAAGTAAAAGGATGAACTACTTTATGATGCCATTGTATGCCTCTAAGAATTTATAAATATACGCTTTTCGATATGCTTCCAATTATATGTCTTACTGTAATCTGTATCACATTAATTAAGAAACGACAATTAAAGGAGAAATTAGTCTCAGTTTATAAGTAAGGCACAAGAGATCTGGACAATAATCATAGGGCATTATGTACCTATTTCAATAATTCAAAATGGTTCTTATCAAAATAATCTTCGTCATCCAAAATAATTGACCATGTCTTAAGCAAATAAGCACCTATGTTTTAAAATCCAATCTATAACACTAATTAAATAAAATATATGCCCTAAAGTAACAGAGACTCATTTACCATAACATAAAATACTACACTACACAACACTAACGAACATCGAACAAAAATTAAGCACCATTAAACGCAAACAGTTCACACAAAACCAACAACCATTTAACTGAAATCGGTAGGCAAAAAGCACTTACCATTAAACTAAAGATCGTTTAAGAAGATGCTTGGATGTTTTGTCCCCTTCATTAGGTAGGAATGGGTCAGGCCGACACCTTTCGTGCTAATGCCCTGATGTATTGTATCGATTGGCCGCACCTGAGGGCACAGATAAACGCAACCACATTTGCCAGAACGTCTTTAGAGTTCTTCTGATAAATTATTGGTAATTAGGTTCGGGTATCATTTAATCTATCACCAATTTAATTAGTTTTGTGTTTCTTAAATAATAGGGTTTGTCCTCAAAATAGTAGATCTGTCACCAAAATGTAGTCACCAAACAATGCAAAATCAGTTCCACAATAAATCACCTAAAATCCTGAGATATAAGGTCTAGTACCAAATAAATGTTTTTATATGTATTATAATAGGTGTGTCCTAATAAGTATTTAAGCAAACTAATTTAAAGAGATCACCAATAAATCATATTATGTTACTAGAAAGTTGCATTAAGTTCAAATAAAAAATTAGGGTTGTCATCATCGTTTCAACCAAAAGATTCTGCTACCTTACTAGACTCCCAAGGTTCTAAATTTCCACTGGTAGTATAAATTATATTTAAATTTAGCAGAGTAGTAAATAAAACAATTAAAGTCAAAATAATCAATATTTATTGTTTAAAATAATTACCACTGAACAATCAGCGCTGGTTTAAAATAGCTGGCTTATGGCTAGCAGAATAGAAGATAAAACACTTAATTAAAGTTAAAATAATCAATATTTATTCTTAATTTTTAAAGCGCGCCAATTTGTCTCCGCCCCTTTGATCATTTTTTCATTAAAATTATAAATTGATGTATTAAATTGGTAACGAATACTATTAATTTCATATCTGAACGAAATAAAATGTTACTACTGTATTGGTGACAAAATATCAAATAAAAAGGAGTCGCAGTCAGGGATCGATAATCGATTTATTTGGTGACAGATCTACCATTCTGAGCACAGAGCTATTATTTAAGTAACAAAACTGTTATTATAAGAACGAAGTTTATATTCATGTAATGCAATATAATTTTATTGGTTATCGATCTCTTATTTAACACATATATTAACATTAATTTGATAATTGATACCTGGGAACAATTTTTGTTTATCTGAGAACGAAAATATTTCATGGTGATAGATCTATTTATTAGGTGATACAACTTGATGACAAATATAAATTTTGGTGATAGAAAATATAGTTCCCATTAGGTTCTTGGCACTCCGCGTGCCTTATAGTAAAAGTGCTTTGATTCAAATGTTTTGTGCATGTTTATCAAGACTAGTGACCAGACTACAAATAATAAATGGATTATTGTTAGGAATTTACTTTTAGAAAAAGCGAAATCAAACTACATAATATTATATCCTTCTACTCAACTTCGCAACGTATATCTTATATATAAAAATGAATCGCAAAATGTGTTGGTAAGCGCATAACTCGAGAACGGCTGAACCGATTTCGATAATTCTTTTTTTATTATATTCCTTGAAGTACGAGGATGGTTCTTATGTAGAGAAAACGTAAACATGTACCACGGGCGAAGCCGGGGCGGACCACTAGTATATATATATATATGAATGGTTTTAAACAAAATATAGAAAATGTTCAGATTGTTTTCATTCACCGCAAATCAATCAAGCCATTTAAAAGCTCTATCAATATACGGTTCAATTAGAATTTATTATTTTACATTTACATTCATTTGTTTCTAAAGCGCCTATGTTACAATAAAACCGAGCTTTATTCAATTTAGACAAGTCAATTCACAAAAAGTAAAGAATTGCACCAACGCTGTTTTTTGACTTAACCCAACCATATACGTAGAAATCTCAACAATATAAACTAGAATCAATCAAGTCTTATATAGTTTTCGTTTCCCAATTTGAATAAATATAAACATGTTACGAACATGGCTAAGTGTGGAAAACGGTTCTTTAATTGACAGATGCGGATTGATATCGATATAGCATTTCTATATTTGGTCGAATTTGTCCATAATTTCGTTGCAGAACCTATGAAACAACTTAAATTTGATAGTTTACTATTATAAAAGCGTAGCGTGAAACATGGAAGGTTATGTTATAGATATAAATTATAAATATGTGGAAAAGGTTGTTATTTGTTTCAGACACAAACGTAAATTTAAAAAAAAGAGTGTGTGTACTTATGTACACGCGTTAGAAGTTATACTTCTTTGGCGTATGGAAAAAAATACTAGAATATACAACTTAAACATAGTTATCTATTTTCATACCACCTAGAACTAACTTCATGCTGTTAAATTTAGGTGTCGGTGTGCGCGCGCATCGTTTAAATTCACTCTCATCATTTTTCTCCATCGCGCCAAAAGAAGTATAACTTCAAAAATACACCTAAATATAGATATTGCAAAAGATTCTTGTCATGTAGAATATTAACGATATTGTCATGTAGAAAATTTATTAATTATTGGGAAAGCACAGACTCCTGAAACACAGCGAAAGCTATATATAGAAGTCTGGGGTCTATATTTTGATGTAACGAACCTTGTTCAATAAATGATTTTTATTTTATTTATTAACTACAATTGTTACATTTGAAAAGGGAAAAATCGTAACAAGACTGCATGCATCTTTCTATTACATTTCTTCCTAAATAATAACTACAGTAAAAATAACCTAAAGTCATAATATGAACTATTTGAAAGTTGAAACAACATGGATTGAAAAATAAGGCAAATACTTGTACAGTAGGTACTAAGAGCGTATCTATAAAATCTCGTACATTCTTTAGCTAATATATTTGAAACAAATTTTCCGAGTTGAATGGAAATTGATTTCCTCCTAGTCCTAAATGATGGTAGGTACAAATTTTGACTAGTTCTCCTACTTATACATCAATAGTTCTCGTATATTTTTTAATCACGACCACAGTCAGGTGAAATACCCAGTATATAAAATAGCAAACCGTCGCGTGTATTACTCGTTGCGAGGAACGGTGTGATCCAATGATCCAGTTCAGAGGTCGCCGCGCAGCATCTAGTTAATTCTAGACATGTTCCTAGTTATCTATACTTATGCGCCGTTTAACATGGATCGCTCTTCCTTATACGTTTAATGCTGTTGTCATATTTCTACTGTTTTATTTTTTCTACAAAATTATTTGTATCCGTGTTCAATTTTTTTATCTAATGGTGAAAAAAATACGCTTTCTGGCAAAGCACAAAATATATAGGTAAACATATTATATATCACAATACTTTATCAAATGAACTAAGTGTAAATAACTACTAGAACATTATTTTATATAATACTATTATTTTGTGAATTAAACTCAAGTTTATTTGAATTGTGGTAGCTGTGCTTGGACAATCTTGACATGCATAGCTCGACCACGGATAAATATAAGAAATGACGTATGTTTAAAAGTTTGAATATTGTTTAGTTTAAATTAACAGTAAAAGCGAATAACCCAATTTTTATAAGTTCAGAGTTAAAATGAAGCTTCTATGGAGAGATGGGAGAGATCAATTAATTCTACATTAATATGCGCACAACGCTGTAGAACCGATGTTAAGACGGATAGAGTTCTAAAATATCGCATAAATCTCACAAAATATTACATGATGTAACATAAAACCATAGCAGCATATTTCAAAATGTATATAGGAGACACAACGTGCGAACAAGACACAAAGGAAGTGGTAGAACGTCTAAATCAAGAGTGTCATACGGACGTGCGGGCGACATAGCCGCTACAGATAATAAATCGTTCGAGATGACGTCATCAGAAGCTGGTGCCAACAAAAAATAATGAAGCCCCTGAAGCGCCATATATGCTCAGATATGCCCGTAGAGGAATTACGCCTATACTTTTTATTGCAATACCGTTGTTAGAACATGAATTTATCGTTTATACATTCCGTTTTTGTAGGATTGTTAAGCTGACTTACGTGTCCCTATGATAATTAATTAGAGGCAGGTGGGTATCATACAGTAGGTAGGTATTGCAGACATGTGATAGGTGTTTAATGGGAGGGTTTGTAAAACAAGAATTTATATACCAGAAAGGTTTTGTCGAATAATAAAAATTTCGTCGTGAAGCAGAATATTTGAATTTGGGTAAAATTTTGGAAATACTTTGTAATGCGACCAAGATCAAAACGTGCTGAAACAAAAACACTTCTTTGCATTTGTTTAGAGCAATAATTTATCTAATCATTTAAAGGAAGCAACACTACCTCGTCAATCGTACAAAGATTGAATTATCAAACTAAATTAACCTGTCTATCGTTTCAACGAATTACCTCACATTACGCTCGAATCACTAAGCCATTATTCATTACACGCACTTACGTGATATACTTTCACT
Source organism: Colias nastes (assembly GCA_907164665.1). Lineage (NCBI taxonomy): Eukaryota > Metazoa > Arthropoda > Insecta > Lepidoptera > Pieridae > Colias > Colias nastes. The sequence continues at coordinate 84,356 of CAJQZM010035776.1, read as the reverse complement.
GGATAAAACTCCGGAGACATCTGCCGAAGGGAAGCGAATCAATTTAAATCCACATTTCCCGCCATCAAATACCTCGGTGCCGGTGTACAGTTGGGTACAAAATGAAGAACATCGATTAAAAACTCATATACACACTAATGTACAGTATTATAATTAATGAATTATTTTCATGAATGTGCAAATCGAATAAGCGTCTGCTGATTGAGTGTTTAAGACAGAAATGTGTGAATTCATAACACATAGTACTTTTATTTCGTTCTTCTTATAAAATTAATCTACTCATTGGGAGTCTAAACTATAAAGCGCTCCCTTATCCTGTAGGTATGTTTTTTTCTTCTTTTCTAATTTTCAAAAAAGGGCTAAGATGTCGTCGTCGTATCAGCCATGGGACGTCCACTGCTGGACAAAGGCCTCCCACAAGGATTTGCACCACGACCGGTCTAATAATTTTTGATAATATGAGTAATTCAGAAATTACATATTCTTAACGGCAGCAAATTGTGCGAAACGTTGTGAAAATAATATGATAAATAAATCGCGTTTAAAATCAGTTAAAAATCTTTAATTTCTAAATGTATAACACCCCCCTAAAATCAAACACTAGAAAATAATAGGAGTAATTACAAACAGTCGTATATACTAACAATAAACTTTTTATAATATTAAATAGAAACATTTAAAAAAATAGGTACTCAAATAATTTATCTTTGCGACTGTACCTCACCTGTCGTTCGCGCGCTCCCGTTAAGTCTATGCCTCGTGTTGTCAATGCCTCTTCGTAAATAGAGCTTCCTGCAAATACTTTAAAGTTATTACTTTACATAAACATTGCCGACATCTATTCTGTGAAACACGATCGTGGGATTTTTTATTGATATTAGTTTTATTAAATAAACGTTTTGCTATACAATAAGTGTGTTAATTGATATAGTGTGTCATTGACGATAATAATTTTCATCATTGGTGTTTTCTGGTTTCGACTCCACTTACTTTCGTATCGATCGTTAACGGAAAATGTAAAACAATTTGTCACCACCAGTAAATTACCGAAAAATTTTGCATTACATTTCAACTTTATTTATTTTATTTACTTACCCTATTATTTTTATACGGCTATAAAAAATCTTGAAAGATAGAGCTTTACTAACAGCACAGATAATATAACACTTTAAACTAGCTAATCGTGTTGATGCAAATTGCAATTGCCACAGATAATATAAACTTACAGGCACTATGTGCTAATATAGTCAACATTAAGTCCAGTCCTAGGAAACAAATATATTTTCTCTTAATTTATACATAATTTAAATTTGTCGATTTAAACGGACAAAAAACAAAGCGCAAATCGCAAGAAATATTTTTTACGAAGTCTCCAGCAAAATTGTCCACTGTCTTGGTTTTGAATTTAAGGTGAGTTTGAAACTTTTCAAGATGATGTAGATGTACCAAATGAACCAGAGCAGTTAATACTTTGATTGTTATAGAACGACTTCACTATAACCTGGTCTGTGCATAATAATAATTTATAAGCACAGATAAGATAAAGACCAGTATTCCATCTTAACTTCAATACGACAATAGAATTCAACCTTATCATTTATTTTATTTGTTTAAGTGCACTAAATGATTGATTTATTATTTGTTTTTAAATTCTTTCGCTTATAATTTCCTTGGCTATGCGTAAAGTTACTGTAATGTAGATAATCTGTAGTTTTCTTTTGACAGTTGTAGTTTGGCGGGAAACTGTTTTTTTTTTTGACATTTAAATTTAGATCGAATGTTCAGTTGAAAATATTCGTAGTTTGTGAATTGCATACAATCAAAAGTGAACATTAAAGTGAAGTAAATTAAGGAACTAAAATTTTACATCTACTTTATTTTAAAAGTACATCTTTCCAATTACTAACAATGACAAAAAAACTATTAAAAGTACGCAAAATAACAAACAACATACATCGACGTAAAGGGTCTGTAAGTATCCCTTCAATATTTATAACATTATTTTCAATTTACAAGGAAACCTATCATCCATATCGTAAAATAATATTGAAACCAGCGTTCCCAGTTATCGCTCGGAGCGAAAATATAGTCAAACTGCTTTGAACTCGAGTTTTCGCAATCTAAGTGTTTCCGTGCCAATAAATAAATTCGTAGAAAGGCTGGATGGTCCATTTGTACGATAGACATGAAAACAGCGAACCATCAATGTTTATTTCAGCGTAATGTCAAACTTGTCCGCAGGCATCACGGGCTGGGTTGTGTCCACAATGGCGGCTTTAGAGATGAATATTATGACTCGGATTTTGGAGTAATTTGAGGGATGTGATCCCAGAATACAGCAGTGTCATGCAAGTTAATTGCGAAGTTTTATATACTATATTTACGTTATTTGGTACTTTGAGGTTATGTGATTCAATTTACATAATTTGAATAGATATTGTTGTAATGCGATAAATAGTAAAAAAAACGTACGCTTTTACACATATTTGTCTTAAAATATGAGAGTTGAAATGGTAGGTTTTTATTTGAGTCTCATTTCGATGCATATCAATTATCAATGTTGTATTAGGCATTTTCGATAGGTGCTTAATCCAAGATAATAACAGCTAATCACACGTCATATTTCTATACCATAGTACTCTGACCAAAATCTCTATTATGAACCTCGCACTTTGACCCACGTACCTATACCTATCATATCTGCCCAACAAATCCTGAACCATTGTAGAACAGCTCTAGGTGATCTGGCTGATGCAACATTAGCGCGGGAACGAGCCTTAAGCGAGAAGATATCGCCAACTAGGTGTGCAGACAGTCGGATCGACTTAATTATCATGGCTGCGAGCGCTGCGTCAACGGGCCCTGATAAACGTGCCGTGCTCTGAGCTGTCTGACGTGCCTTTATATTCTACAGCATCCTCGGTGATGTATATCTTCAACGGTATTTCGAAATAGGGGTGTTATTGAATATTTAATGTGTCGGTTTTGTTGGAATCAAATTACTTGACGATGCATATAGTTGAACAAAAATTAGGGTATGAATGTGTTTTTTTCTTTTTGTTTAACGATTTAATATTGCGCATACATTACATTTAAATAACACTGCACCCATATGAGTAAATATTAAATGATCAACGCGGCTTTATTTTGCTTTTGTGGTTCGCTCCCATCAATAGCAGCGTGCGTTTATTTAAGGCCTAGCCACTACTATAGTAAAATAATTTCATTTGAAAATAGTTTTGAGATTACTTTGCTCACCCTCTACTAAGTAGGCACTAAGCTTTCTATACGTAGTACACAGATATGAAGTAGTGATATTATGTGCTTTTAACATCGCTACATAAATGCTAAAGGTTCGTCCTGTTCATCTGGTTATCTATTCTAGCGTGATTTATATTTTCATCAACACTTGCATTAAACCAGGCAATTTACTAAAAACAAATTCAAACCAATCACTCAACAAATTCGCAACCCGTTATTGTCATAGGTCACACCGCACACGGATCCAGCAATCTGGAAATAGAAGTAACAGTTATAGCGAACAATGCCCACACAAATCAGACAGGATTCCAAATACTATCGCAGCATGGTCCAAACATTTGCATCGCGGGTTGCGTGTAGACGCCCACTGCGGTGCAGTACTGTGCAATCGTCGGACATATCGGCATAGCATTAGCGCTGTAACACTGCATTGAATTTCTCCATCTTCACACTATGTTGCTATTTATTGTTTGGGATTGTTGCTGTCCAAAACTAGAAATTAGGAAAACTGTATCTCAGGGATTTTCATTGCGTATTAATGAATCTTGTTGTTTTTGTTAGAGGCCCTACAATGCGCCTTATTATTAGCTTGTTTCCAACTAATACGGATTACGGATCAGATCGTGACGTATGTAAAAAATGTCCTGAAATACTGAAACAATTTTTTTATCTATGTTGAATCCTATGTAGATTTGTTTTGTTTCACATGACTTTATCGATGGTAGTTATAAAAAAAATATTTTACTGATCACGAGTAGATTAAATACACCAAAAACACCGATCGATTTCCGTATTCACGTACAAACCACACAACAAACGAAACACATAACCTCATACAATTTAACGGAGTTTTAGCTCTCGCATTACCAAACAAGTACACTGACATTCCAGTAATTGATCGATGGGTAAGTCGATCTGTAACACGATCGGAGTGATCATCTGTCGGAGTTCGGACCTTGGTTTCTTACGGAATATGCCCGTCAAGCGTGTCTCGCTGTGTTTACTAATTTACGGTCTAGATGTAAATTATGTTTCCGCTGATGAAGTACACGTTTAATAGAGTTTTTAATTATTAGGTTTATTTTATAGATATTAAATTGAACTGATAATTGATGGAATATAAACAATTAATTAAGATGCATTAAGCTACGCCATAACTATTTAGTAATCTGTTGTTACGCCTCGTTTAGCGCCAAAATTCTCTCAAGATTAATTATGTTTTTTAACAAATTGACATTTGTGTCTATAATAACACATTGACAGATTACCTAACTTCATATAATATGCACCATTATTTTAGTTTTTCTTATCTACTTATCATTTCAACCAAAATTTACTTTTATAATATATTCCTCGTCTCATCCCGTAGCATTTACCTATAAAATTTGTGAACAGAAGTAGTCGCACAAAATTATATCATACTGTAATAAATATACTGTCAATATTTGTTAAATAGGATTTTCATGTTTATGTCGTGGCCATATCGTAAATTTGCTCATTTCATGATATGATTGGCCATTTCACGAAATGGTCGCATTTCGTGAAATGGCCAATTTAGTTTGGCCACATCATGATGTGGCTTGAGCAGATCAATGATAAGAAATCGTTTCACGATATGGCCAACTAAACGCGCGGTTTTTTCATGAAATGATCAAAATTATTTGATCATATCGTAAAATAGTTACATTAATCATTGGTAGAGGCGCTGCAAGCTCTGTGTTTATGTGATAAGATGGCGGCCGCTGGCGAAAATTTAATTATTCGCACTTAAAAACTTCATAATTCGTTTGATAACAATATGAAGAAAGTCATAGCAAAGAATTTACGACGAAGAGGTTCGAGTACTATGGAAAATGTGGATATCTTATATGTATTGAAGAAAAAATGCGTCTTAAATAAAATATGTAATTTAAGACGCATTTTTTCTTTTAGGATATATATTTATATATCCTACTATATTATTATAATTGTTTGTTTTTTAAAAAGCGATCCGCTTCTGGCACTCGCCGGCCGCTGCCGCGGCACGCTCGCTTTGCTCGCTCGGCTCGTGCGTTGTTTATCAAAGTCTAACCTAACCTAACCTAACTGTTTTTTATTGCAAAAACGATTCGCTTCCGGCATTCGCCGGCCGCTGCCGCGGCACTAACTTAAATGACATTAAACAAGTTTTTAGAATATTCTGATTTTTTTTAAATATTTTATGGACTCTTTATATTTTATACGATCTGGCCAAATGTGGATGGCCAAATCGTGAAACGTTGACGATTTAACGATCTGATCAAACTATGTTGGCCATTTCATGAAATGCGACCATTTCGTGAAATGATCGATCATTTCATGAAATGAGCAAATCTACGATATGGCCACGACATTTATACCATGCATGTGCAATAAATTTAAATTCAATATGATAAGATGGCTCAATTTGCCATACGCACATCGTTTGCAAGCTCATTATCAATTCAAGACACAGTAAAGCAATATAGGATTCTGCGTAGGCGATCCTCGTCCTAACGTAGAACGACAATCATCTCTAAACCTCATACATTATTTATTTGTGTCATTATAAACGCTTATGCACAAAGATGCCCTTATCATAACGCGCAATGTATTGTAAAATAATAATTTCTATTCGTCAAACGTTTTTGTGAAGATACGCAATTATGGTCAAAAGGCGTTTATGTCAACTTTACTGCCAAAGAACATTTAAGTGACGTACTATACGTTTTATGAATATGTTAGTGCAGTTTTTGTGGTATAAATCAACTTGATGGTTACTTTCTTTAGAGCAAATTTGGTATGATGTGTCTGCGAGTGCTGTTAAAGAATGTAAAACCAAACTTGGTATATTATGATTTTACGGCAAGATTAAAAAGACAACTAATTAGAAAATAGACTGATAAAATTAGCAATAATACGTCAAAATACATATAGGTAAACATCCACATATCTATTTCTTAGTACCATTTCGATATCCACGGAACTATAACCGTATTATAAAATGCGAATAAAGAAATTGTAACTTTAATATTTTAAGTGAATCAACCACAAAACTGACATCCTTACAAATTTATATACCACTAATACGTGAACAATATTCATGTTATTAAGTTTCCAATACTCTACGACCTGTAACTACAGTCACAATGACTAGCAAATCATTGTATGTATTTAATAATTCACTGCACTGCCTTGTCACAAAGACGCTATGATGTATAAAAACTTGCTATTTATCATATGAACAGCTGATTGGTTGAGATTAAATCATGAATTTGCATGATGTTTCCTTATTTGTAGATCGAGTTCTGTGTCTTCCTTTATAATTACCCGCAATAAGGCGTGATCGTGGTCTATGAATAGAAATAATTCGGAATATCTTATATATAAAATTCTCGTGTCACAATGTTAGTCTGCATACTCCTCCGAAACGGGTGGACCGATTCTCATGAAATTTTCTGTGCATATCGGGTAAGTCTGAGAATCGGCCAACATCTATTTTTCATATGTACCACGGGCGAAGCCGGGGCGGACCGCTAGTTACATATATTATATTGCGTACTGCAGCTGAGAGGAAAATCTGCTTTGCTACTTGTATTTTATGCACACAGAATATATACTAGCAAGGGTCTACTATTTGTATTTTATGCATCCATGCAATCTACTTTCCATTTTCATAAAAAAAATACATTTTTTTTATGAGCTCAATAGTTTATGTCAAATTATAGGATAAGATTTATTTTTATCTGATAAAGAATCTACACGTTCAGAATAACCTATTCATGAAAGAAAATAAAAATATTTTTGTTACGTAATAAACAATCAACACAAGAAGCTTCTGCAATTGAATGTACATGATTATCATTTAAATGCCTTGATGATGTATCTATACGTGTTATGATAATATTAATTATTTCTGTGATGTTTATGATCAATGTGGACATCTACGCAGTACTTTAATTCTACCTAATATCGTGATTGTTTTACGTAGGTTTAACACAAATATACCCTTTATAAGAACAGATCAATTGTTACCTGACCTTTCGACTTCTTTTAAAATAATTTAGTACTTATTTTAATTTATGACAGATTTGATTGCTGGACCTTTAAATTCACATGCTTTCTTGATTATTTTTAATATCCGCGAGAGTAATCGAACGTTCATAATCATAATAACGGAAACAAGATTGATCTTAAAATCCGTAAATTAAACTAAATCTAACAGGTTTCGCAAAATGTAAATATCATGAAAATGTATTCACACGTAATATTTATCACCAGACTATAATAAAATTATCAGTTGGAACGCAACACGTTTACGCAATAACCTACACCCCAATGCTTTGGTAATAAAATTAGCTGACATCTGAATGGTAAGTATGACTATAATATCTTGTTAATACAGCTATTTACATATAAATAATATCACTAGGGAGAGCAGGCTGTAGAATCGCCTTTATTAGTACTTTGTTATTAACGTATTTTGTTGTAGATTTTTCATTGAGATTTTATTTGAACACCTCGGTGATATTCCAACAAATCGGTGATGATTTAACGGCTACAGAGGAACTTCAATATTATGAATTGTTTTTAAAAGTCTTCTAAGTTCCAGTAGGAATACAATTACTAATTCTTCAGATTATTATTGAAGTGAAACTTCTTTATCGGGGTTGGAAAAAAATTGAGTGTAACATTTTTTCGTTACGCGTGACATTTTTCCGTTACGCGCCATCTTTTTCTTATCCCTACCACGCGTGATTCGACGCATTTCTGTAAAGTTGCATATAGTAAATTATTTTTTGAAAAATAAGGTCATAAAGAAGTTTCACTTCTTACGTGTGTACACTAGTACACGCACACATTTTTTTTTTGTTTTTCTCAAGACTATACGATTCGATTCTGTTTAAATAAATAAATTAACGAATATATAATTATAATAATGAGTAGGAAAGACTTAAGGAAGCAATATTACGAATTATTATACAATTTAGTGGAAAACGGAAAGCAAAAAGAGCTTTTAAAAACTCCGTACAACCTTGATAAGATGCGATTCTTATCTCATGTTTACGTACATTTACATTCAATACACTATAATTATATATTTATCAGTGCACCACTATCAAGAACATTGAATTAAAAACACAAGGTTCCAAGTTAGCCATTCGAATAATTGCCCATATAAAGTAGGTGAAGCAAGCTAACTGTACCCTGGATATAGAATACAAAGCCACAGGTACGATACATCGGGCTGTGATAACGGCTCTAACCGCGTTATCACCGCGCCCGTCCACTGCGCAGTCGCCACATTCACTCCGAATATACTGCGATGGACCGATTTTGATCCTTTATTTGGTATTTGGTTACATAATAGATTGAACAATTTTGAGTTAATTTGGGATACTAAAATTAGTTAGTAGTAATAGTTAGTAGTAGTTAGTAGTAATGTTTTAAACAAAAGCGTCCGTCGCTGTTGATATTGTCGTTATTATCTCTGTTTTCTTAAACCACGTGACGAATTTCAGTATAGGCTTTCACCACAACACTAAATATTATGTCCTACTTATCAATGTTTTACTTTCCGATAATAATTTCGTATGAAAACAACAGATAATAAATCAAAACCATTTCAACAAAGATTTTGACAACATACTCAATCTAATAATTAACTCAAGATAATTGTGAACGTATTATTTTCAATATTCACCACAACTTATCCGGCTAGAATAGACCACGTATGCCAAATTTGAGACATAAGGATTCATAAATAACGATTTTGGCAAAGTATGGCGGCCATCTTGTTTTCCCGAAAATCGCCGTTTTTTGCTGCGCCCCTGGTAATCGTCACAAGTTCTAAGCATTTATTGTTCATTATTAGGTACTTACTTATTCTAAACATTAACTTATTAATATATTTTTTATCACTTTTTTCTGTGCTTTGCTCACACATGAGTGAACCAATTTTGAAAATAATAATTAAATTCAGACTCTTTTAATTAGACTTAAACATTTAACCGACTTCTTATGAATACTTTTGTGAAAAATATTCAATACCATGTATGTTAGTAGTTCTCAGTTACAATTTTCTCTCACAATTTTACACTTCTCACATATTTTTATTGTGAATGTTTAAATAATGATTAATTTTAAATTAAATGATAATAGTTATGTTTTAGAACTACCAAACTACATCGAGCGCCGTGTACTAGGAGATCATGCGATACTTGACGGTAGAGTCAAGGCGAGCGGCCGGCGCCGACCACGCCCGCATCCCTACCCCCCACCGCTCACCCCGCTCCATGCAAACCACCGCACATCGATATTCGACTATCACTCATTACGGATCCTGTTGCCCTGGTAGCATAAATCACATCTGTACATAATTTAACTTATGAAAAAAAGCTCTGAAAACTGCAGCAAAATGAAACTAGATATTGTTACCAAAATAGCTTCAAACTATATTAAAAACGGTGCAAAAAAAATGATAAAATAATGAACTATTTGTTTAGGAATTCCAATTCTACAATACCTAATACAAACAGAAAATAATTTACTTCAGAGTCTGAATTTACAATAAGAATCAAATCATACATTTTATTTTTATAGAAGTTTAAACACAGATTTAACCGATACAACCTAAATATTATAAAAAACGCTTATTGTTAATTCATATCATAATACACATCTTATTCATTGTAGGTAACTGTTTTGTTTTATTGCTGAATCCTTCAATATAAAAGACTATGATAAATAATTACGTAACTATAGTATTTCTGAGCTTTGAAAATGACAGAGTTAAATTAATACCATACGGAAATAAATCTAAAAGAGTTGTCAGGGTGGTTGATTAGTGAGTTAGCTACAGAAAAAGTGACTTGCAATCTTAATTGAGTACATTAATTAACACCTGGCCGGTCGACTACATAAATTGCAACCCTTTTGCATTCAGTTTGTATAAATAGATGTTATCAGAGAAATTAACTGGACGTAAAAATACAGACCTGTCAGCAATATTATAATAAAAGCTTCAATACTGTAACTTGTAGTTATTTCCTGTAGTGATTTATTACGACACTAAATGATTTATTTCAATTTGTTACAAAATAATTAACGAGACAGTATAATGTTAACAGTAAATAGGTTTTATTTGCATTCCCATTAATAAGGATCGGTAAAAACATCGATTGACATACGGCTAATTGCGGCACACTGAGTTAGGAATACACGCGGATACATCGAATGATACAACAATTAAAAGTAAATTCTCATAATTGACATAATATGAAAAACAAAGTGTTTAATATGACAAAACATATCCGTGATAAGTTCGCGGTACCTTACACATAAATTATTAAATCAGATCACCTCATAGTTACGGATCTGTACATTGATACCTTTCCGGCTGGTCAAGCGGATACTTATTAAAATTAATTACGAGGCCACCTACTCATGATCAATCTCGGACCTCATTATCATTGATAACGGAGTTCGTAAGAAGTTGCACGATGTCGAAGAAATATTTAGCATACGTAACCTGTCGCTACAAAAAATAGAAACCGTACAAAAACTGTAACGATATCTTTAATGACGAGTTATGTACTATTTAGGAAAACTCACGAGCGTTCTCAGTCCTTACTTTTAATGTTAAACCAGAACGACATGCATTCATCCAAATTTATTCGATCCGAAAACGGAGGCTTCCCTTGTGTCGTCACAGGCTCAAACAATTAGTTCTGTCATCATTTTTCAAGTAGCGATTCGGCGAATAAAATTAAGCCATAAAATTTTATGATACGATCGCACCGAACCAAAAGCGATGGACATAAATTATCATATTATAATTATCTGGTGCAGGAAAAACTGTCGAAAGCGAAGAGCAAGATTACATTGTACGAGAATCGATACTTGTACCATTAAAATAGTGGGTGTCGTGGTATCATTGTGGCGTTAATGATTATCATTTTGACTTTAATATTAAACAGCAGCAGCTGACCTTTTCACTCAAGCGATACGTTTTTATTTCAGATGTGGTTATCATCAAACGTTGATCTGGAATGGCAGTTTGAACGAGGCTGCTACATCCGTTCTCTAAGGTCTCCGGCGACCACGCCCTGCTAGCAACTTCTACCTATACTATAATCGCTACTGCGCAATTGAACGATTCATTTGGAGCTACTAATTCGCAAGGCTTAAACGATATAACTAAATATGTCGAGAGTGCTTTTTGCAATCATCCTTATAAGAGGTTATGTATTGAAAAACGTGTGTAGAAAATATATAGCATGTTACCATGTTGAGACGATTGGCCACTTATGAGTCAGTTTTATTTTTTCTCAATTATTATAGAGAAAGTTATTACGTCACGATGGTAGATGTTCTTAGTACAATACATATCATTATGATAAAAGTCTATGCACATATTAATACAACCACGGATAATAATATAATACTAGATACAGCTATCGCCATATATCTTAAAAACTGCATTAGAATAATTGTACATTATTTTTGGGATGTTCTTAGAATGATTTATATTTCATTATATTATATCCTGATACCTACTCCATAATAAAATGAACGCAATTTTACTTCACGTTTACGGACCTCCACCTGACTTGATCGACAGGTTTTAATAACTTCGATGCGTTATTGTAATTCGCATCGAGTTAAAAATGAGAGAACAAATTCTAAAAAAACTCGATCTATTGCTAACTACTAATCAAATTGTTTGCGTAACATTAGTTAATAGCAGGTTTCTCCTTTGAAGTGATCTTGTTCGTTATAATCACTTTTTTGTGTTCAGTCGACCACACACTGCGTTTTGCAGTTGATTTGATTAATTCGATTGCGAATCTTCGCAACGATGCTATAGATATTCATTCATACGGTAGAACATTTTAATCGTATTAAAAGTTCAAGTTAATATTTAACAAATGTCATGTCATTCAAACAAGTATTTATTTTTATTAAAAGCTTTTTAAATGCAGGTAATTAAAGTAACTTAAATACAAAACAATTATTATGAAGTTATACACTAGTGATATTAAGGATTAAAATAAATTAAGATATAACGTGGTGATATCATTTTATGGTTCAACTTCAGTGACGAAATCTGGCTACGATCGTAAAAATTCACCGCAAAATTAAAAATTTTATTGTTTTTGTTGCATGGTGTGATGTTGTGAAAATAAAAGTGATTTGCGGTTATCATTAAAATTAAAGTTTATATTGAGAATACGACCCCTTTTCTGTTTTTTTTCCACAGTAAAACAAATAATTTATAAGCTTACCGTGTTCATTCAGTCCACTAAAGATCGAATGGCTCTGATTTAAGGCTCTTTAACTGCTGCACCTATAAGGTGTTCTATAATTATTTACCAGTGTAATTTTTTACCATTTTAGCATAAGAACAATAATTATAAAATCGTGTACAACACAAGCTTTGTTACCAAGAATCAAAATCAACCGCAATTACGAATATAATAAACATAATTAGGTTTCCTAAAAGCTCAGTTTTCGTTTCTTAAAAGAGTTGTTCTCGTAACAGGTTCAGATGAACCTCTTTGTGCAATTTAACGGACTGTTAAGTACAGTTTTAACACCTTAAAGTTGTTTCGAATTTCTTTGGAAATTTTTACATACCGTACTGCCCATAATTTGTGTTATTTTCAATTAGAAAACAAGGTTATCGCCATCTATATCGATGATATCTGGTTCTTAATAAGCTTATCTTCATAGATCTAGGTTTTTTTTTCTTCATATTAAGCGTATGAGGGTTCCAGTATATTAATCTATCTTTCAAAAAAAATTATGAAGCCGAACATAATCGGTAGAATAGAGCAGAACAAGAGCTGATAATGTAAAGTGCATAATTTTATAAAACTTGCTATTAAAGATACTCGCATCATCGGTAAATATACTTACTGCATTATCTAAAAGAAATTTAGCTGTTATTTACATTCTTTTATTTCAAAGAGTGTCCGCTTTTTTGTAAGATGAGATTTATAGAATATTAGATTGGCGAATTCGTCCGCACAGTGGAGGATGACCTGCGCGAGAGCTTCTGGATTTATTTTCACATTAATAAATAAAAATAATATTTATAATACTTTGAAAATATATTATGATTTTAAGGTTCTACGACATTCTGAATACTACTTTTTAGTTAAATCATATTCAATTTCTTATTATTGAATGCACAATGGGTAAAATGTATAAGCTACCACATAATTATAAAAACTACTATACTTTGAAAGTTCTACATACTGATAAATAAATATGAACACTTCTTTAAATACAATAAATGATAAATGGTAATATGTACTAGTCTATACCAACTTATATTGTGTAGTATAACACGTAAAATTGTATGTAAGAATATAAATGTAGTATTTTATTATTAGCGTAATTTAAAATAGTAATTGTAACTTAGAATTTACCAAGTAAATTCGGCCTTGTTATAAATGCGAAATGTGAAACACAATTCGTCATAATATCTACAAGTTTATGACATCCGCACAATGCTATAAACTGCACTCAACGTGTTTTGAACACGATCATGTCGTATGTAATTATTGCAATAAAACTCTGCAAAGTGTTGCCTCCGCCAACCTCCAGTGCTCCAGTCCACTGTAAGATTTAAGGCTATTTCGTAACCATTCGTTATCGGACTCACGACATTTAATTAAAAAATGCATGAAAACTATCTGTAGCAATATATTGTGTAATGCGGTACAAAAGATTTCAACGACGTTGTAGCTTTCGCGAATTTATGGTGTGATAAGAGAAAAAGTATACATTTTAAAATAACTGATAAGATATAAAAGACCTTATTTGCTGCAAAAACGGATGTAATTTTAATGTAACTGGAAGTGTCAACCAAATGGCGCTCGTAATAATCGTACATGCATTCGAATTAATTATAATAATGCATTCAAAACGTCACATAAAAGGACTATGTAAAATACGTAACTATGGCGGGAAAATCCATTTCGCATTTCGAAGGCAGTATCACAGGCACACGGGGCGGCGTCGCGGTTGCGACTAGCGCTATCGTTCAAGCAACCGAGTACCGTTAGAGTGAGAGAGCGCAACGACACCGCGCGTGCGAGGGAGACGGCGGACCGCGCCCCGTCCGAGCCATCCGGAAGCCTCGCTGAAACTGGACCGTTTTCTTTTCTTGTTATTATTGAGATCGGCTCTCAAGTTCTGTTGTTGTCGCGCGGCGCGCCGCTCGCGGTGATAACGCGATGCAATGCCGGCCTGCGCACGCGCACAGCTTTAAGCTCGCTCCGACGATCTGCACCCCCGTTATGGAATGGATACTATCGAGTGCCACTGACTCCTATGGATATTGTGATTAAAAACGTAGTGATAACGAATGTGAAAACTATTGTGCTCTCAATAAGCGCGATCGCAACGGATTTTTATTAAACTTTTTGAATTTTTTTTCTGTTGGAAAAGTGCTTTTTGATACCGATTTAAAATCGGATCCGTCGAGGCATCTTTAATATTTTCTTCTGTACGAAAGGTAGGTCCATAATTTTTTATTTATTTGAGGAAGAAATTTTTATACATTTAATAGAATTTATAAATTAAAATTAACCATGATATTTATTTATTATGTTTTTCCTACACTTAAAAAAAAATTTTTCAAACAATAAATCACGTGTTTATTATACATAGCTTCATAGCGTAGGAGACAAATAAAATAATAACATTTATCTTCTTAATAGAATATAATAATATCTTATTTAATAAAAAATGTAAGTAAATATTTAAATTGTATTTTTATTACTTACGACTTTATTGCTTTTACGCATTCATTAATATACTACATTAAGAATTGTTTATTGATCAATAAACTATTATCATAAAAAATAAATTAATAATTTTAATTGTAAATGGGCTTTATACACTTTCTTTTTATTCAAATCAAATCAAATATATTTATTTGCTCGTATATCGTCTTTTACGATAGATAATTAATGTTTTTACTAAATATTGCTCTTATTATACTTTAACTCACAAAAAAAAAACAATAACCAATAAAACAACTCGAGCAATCGATAAGATAACCGTCTACTTAAGTATAACAAAGTTAATAGAACGAATTGCTAAAAAATATTTCCCATACAATACGTCAAGGTGAATTAATACTACAGTTTCACTACATTTTCACTATGTACAATAAAAAATAAATAAAAACAAACTAAACAAGATTATTCGACCCAGTAAACCAGAAAGTTAAACGCGCCGCCGCCCGCCGGCCGACGGTGCTTTTTATTTTAACCATTGTTAATGCCGGGACAAGTGATTCATTATTATTTACCTTATCTTTCACTTTTATTCAATTCAATAGAAAATTTTATACAATTCAATTTATTGGATACATTTTTTGCTATCGATATCGGTCAAACTAATTTAACGTTTTGGCCAAATGAAAATCAATTGTGTTTTAATATTTCGGAATTTAATAATAATTTCTTCGTTTGTTTTGTCGCTTGCAATAAAATTTAATTAATTTAATCGATTTAAAATATTTTCATATATTTTACAAAATAGCTTACATTTTATTGTCGAAATATTTCATATAAAAGAGAATCGCAATAAATTATTTCTATAGGTGATACAAAATAACATAAACGTATCGGAACAAAACTATTTCATGTCTATTTTTTCTTCTCTTGTTTTATTTAAATTTCCAAACCTATTAACGTCTAAAAATATACAGTTTGCGTATTTAAGATTTTTTTTTAAACATTTCAATCTCTTTTTCATTTTAATAGAGAACTTTTAATATATTTAAAGAATCTCCTTAATAAATAGTTAACGTAATATTAGTGTGTGTAAATGTAAACCGCTTATTGTAATACGATTACAAGTAACTTATAAAAAATAAGTAAAACAAGTTGCATCAAAACTGCACTTATCTCTATACTGCATCGTCGAATTGACGTACAAAAAGCAAACAATTTTATATTCAAAGCACTCGTATTTAAAACGATTATAACAAATATGTCTTTACAATGACGACATACAATAGAAAGTGTAATAGCTTTATGATATAACTCTCAATGTATATAATTACGGTTCTAATAAGAATATTCTTATCAGACATCGCGTCTTTCAAACCAATTTAAATCGGCCGAACTTATTTTTATTCGCGAGTAATATAGACATTGATACCAGTTCAGCTTTACAATGTGGCTAAATTCGTAGATGGCAATCATTTTGCGGCATCAAAAGTCAATCACATTCTTTTTAATCGTTTCTCACGGACCGCACGAAGATTGCATTCCCGATGCAGGAAAAAAACCACAATACAACGTTCTGCTGTGTCATCTCTGTTATTATAAAATAAAATAAAAAATAATTAGACATTTCGCTTTCACTGGTACGGAATACGGAGTGCGTAGAGTTAGATAACTGTCAGAGCTGCTCGATTTAATTTCGATCGCGTACAGCGACATTATTCCGGTTTATTATACGCATCAGTGAGTGCGTACGTCTTGTATTTTATTTTATGTGATTGGCTTTCATTTTTTGATGTAATTGCGCATTTTGTATCTAGTTTATTGGAAGAGCGGAGAAGAGAAAATGAACGGTGAACATTTATTTTATATGTTGCGGCGATTTAATGTTTTTATTATAACACATATACATACAACTGGATGGTATTTTCAATATCCTTACAACAATTTTATTTTCTGAATTCGCAGAAAAACATAAAATACAAACAAAAAATTCGTCCATGCAATAGACAAAATTTTATAAAAAACTGAAATTAAATATTTTATAAAGTATTTCGCAGACTTCTATTTAATCCTTACTCTATAATTTATATTTTATGGATAAAAATCAGATTATGAACAGTTTTACGTTACCGTTGCAAAATCCCAGAGCATCAGTATGCTAATGATAAATATTTGCGTCACTAAATTATCCCGGGTAGGTGTGACGACAAATGAATGATTTCAAAACGAGCTCATAACCATTTGCATATAATTGCAGTCTAACTCTAATTATACAGGAATATACGCGTACATTATCTCCAAGAGCCAGCGACTGCTAAGTGACCATCTGTTATGGATACCATCAATCTTCTTTAGAATACTACTAGTATATTGTTAGTAAAAGTTATAGAGTTATTGAATACGAAGTAGTAATGGAATCTATTGTAATCTATCATTATGGCCTATCTAATTGTAATGTTCCTTCACAACGAGATGGGATATTAGAATGCAAGTGCGTTTGCTGTTTCATGAGATATATTTTGATAGTACTATTATATTTTTAATTGCTTGTAACAATGTAGTTTTAATTAGAAATTTCCTATTGACAGATATTAAGATGCAAATAAGGACGGATAAGGCTTTTACAATAATAAATAAGAATCATATTATCTATCCAATGTTCTATTAAATTTTAGAAACAATGTGTTTTAAATAGAATGTTGTTACAAAACTGGAGCGTTATAAAGGGAAGAGAAAGTCGCATCATTCACAAAATATCAGATAATCTATGCTACTCCTAGTACTGCTTTAAACTCAGCAAATTAGCAGGCGATATACACAGTGCTATTGGGTAGGCACAATGCAAGAGATCGTATCGGCAGACATTTCGATGCTAAATACAATTTACCTATTTGCAACGATACTATCATCTACGACATGAAACAGTTTCTTTAATGAAATATGCGAGAACTTTTCCAGTGTTCCATAGTTTGCAAAATAATATTATTGTCGTTTTGATAAACTGAATTTCACGGCCTTTTCATTTCACAATATAAACAACAACACGGTAGTTAGTTTTTATAACAATACCAATTCTATACATCGATTGGATTGAATACTAATAGTTTTCCCGAACAAAAATATTTGTATCTATGCGGGACTCGTAAATATTATTCATCGCTGCAGCAGACACATGAATCACGATGACTGCATCGTATTTGTATTCACTGGGGATGAATTCGCGTCACTCTCAAAATTGTCACCACAATACCACACAGGAATTCAATCCTAAATAACCTATAAATATACTGAACCCTGTTGAAAATCGCATGAGTGTTTTCGTTACCTAGCCTTCTAGTTTCTGAAGAGTCTGAGATTTCTAATAAAAATTCAAGGAAATTTGAAATAGTCTGCATTCAAGTACATCACTCAGATTGTAAAAAAATGCACAGACGACGGTATAGACCGAGACGCATAATTTTTAGATTCATTTTCATAATGTGCAGCCAAACGGCTGAGGTCAACTTCGTACATATAACAAACTTTATTATAAAATTGAAAATCACTAGACTAAAATGAACAGAAACATTTCAAATATTTTTCAATCTATAATATTTATTTATAAAATGACACGTTGCACATAAGAGGTGAATATTACACTATATAGTTATACTATAACAATTTGTTATAATATGTTTGATATTGTTTCTTGCGTCGGAGAGACTTGGCTAAGACAGAATTAGAAGATGTGAAAAGCTGATTATAATATGAACGGCTTTGGTCGCTCCGAGCTAAACAGATCAAATGATAACGATACCGTTTCTAACATATTATTTATTGCAAAAATATTTAAAATACACTCGTAAATTATATAACTCTTGGGCTTTTAAATCACCGCAATTTAAATTATATGAAAGATACTCTTTAAGCTATTAATTCACTAAAATCTATTTATGATTCTTGCGCCACGCTATAATATCTTGAGTAAAGTAATTTATCAGTAGTATGGATGAGTTAAGAAATTATTTAATGTTATGAAAATCACGTAGCATGTAGCTACGTTTGTAACCAGTATTCTACGTAACGTTACGTGTACGTTTTGAACGCGCTAATCTTTGAAAAATTCTTTCATTGTTAGATTGCTCATTTATCGAGGAAGGCTATAGGCTATATATCATCACGCTACGACCAACAGGAAAGGAGCCACGGGGGTGAAACCGCGCGGAGCAGCTAGTTTAAAATAAACAAATAATAAAGAAAACAGAAAGTGTGCTATATTGTTGAATGTGACAAGGCTACGATCATAAATACCCATAAACCTACATTCCTTAAACCCATAACGCTCACACGAGTTAAAAAAGTCCTCACTTTCATTGCCTATGCGTGGCATACGTCTTCATTGCATAACTCGATGGCAATCGGTGCATGGGAACCGAATTGTTCACTCAAATCTTTTTCACACACATGAATGTAGACATAAAGCTGATTGCACGCACCTTGTTGCGATCACCTTTAAGTGGATGCACAAAAAACTGCATGTTTCACATACGATTCTGCAATTAATTAAGGTAATAGTTCGTTAAGCACAATAATCGAGTTGATTGCGCGTTTTAATTGTGCGTCTAGCCTTTATGTCTGGAATTTAGGTCATAAATGGGCGACGGACGTCTAGTTCAATAGTAGTGAGATTATAAATATTACATCACGAAACTTATATAATTCATGAAGTATGATCGAATATTTATGTCACAAAAAGTAGTGTAATCAATTTTCTTTTGTCAAAAATTATAAAACTATTACCGTAAATGTATCGGTGTAAAATGTAAAGTTATGAAACGACCACCGCCGCTATGTTAATAGAAAAAATGCAAAAAGTTGATTGAACAAAACGTCACTCTCGATTTCGTTCAAATGAAATCGTTTCGCTATAGATATTATCGTGATTTATAACAATAAACCCAAAAAATCCCATCGGCGTGCGAAATCGCGAAAAATTAGAATTGCATCATCAACAACCGTATAATTGGCGTTGCAAATTCTTATAAAAATGATCATTTATGGGCCGTTTTGAAATAATGGCCAATTTGAAATAAAACTGGAGGATATAGCACCATTAATTAAAAGTAGCAATTATTATTGTAATGAATTTCAGTTAATTAATTAACCACGGATTTTATTTCAAATCATTTAAATAGATCCCTATCTTCTTTTGATAAAATCACGATATAAACTTAATAGCTCTCTTCTAATATTTGTATTCCTATACTGCTCATTTCTCCTTTGTTTTTGTATAATATTATTTGATTCTTAAGTAAAATGTCTTATATCTATCTATGTATAATTACAGTTTCTTGTATATGTATGTATTTATGCATTATCTACCTTTTTACTGCTTTATTTTTCCTATATCCCAAGGTTGCCTGGAAGAAATCGCTTTTAAGCGATAAGACCGCCAAATTGTACATTTATTTTAAGTTACATATCGTTTCTGTAAAATTTGTTTTTGTGTGCATTGTACAATAAAGTGTTTTCTATTCTATTCTATTCTAGCCTACAGACAAAGATCCATTCATCGACGCGTTCATAATAAAGTGGTTTGTCTGAAAAGTATGATGTTGAAAACTAGATTTAAGTCATACATATTCACTAATTTGCTGTAAACCGTGCGAACGGAACGAAAGGAAAGATTCTATTTAATTTATTAAACATCCGACGAAATGCCAATACAAATTATATGTACCTTATAATATGAGAAAATAATTACACATTTTATAGAATGAGCGTCGTATTTTTTCTTGGAAGTCGAGTATACTTAATAATTAGGTCAAAGCAACACGTTACCGCGAGACGCAAGATTCTATGGATTGTAAATTATAAGTATATCTATACTAACTATAGGTACCAGGATAAGGACAACCCTTAATTCGAGGTTAATAACCCTTACAGTATTGGCCTTTCTTCTACTAGTATTATATAGGTATTAAAATTATTTAAGGTAGAGCATAAAACATACAGACAGACACACACTATCCTTCTCTACATTTGCAAGTAAATGTTGATAATTTGAACGCTGTATGAATTAATTAAGTCTTTAACAAATAGTTTTACCAGAAACTCTTAAAAAACTATTATCAATATATCTATTTTAATACTATAAAAGTAACTCCAGCCCAGAATACATTGTAAAGCCTTCGATATATTTATGATTTGTTTCCACTAATAACTTACTTAAAGTAAAATATTTACTCTTATCATACCTTACACATTAATGATTCAGACTAACATAAATCAGCTGCGAATTTATTGGTGCAACGTTTTAATTGGTTGGAATGCTGTCAGCATATTTTAATAGGCACTCTTATTGAATTCAAGACATTTTCAGTATATATCGGTCAGAGATAACGAATTTTTGAAGTAATTTTAAATCGTATTGCTACCGTGCAATAAATTTATTCGATTAAATCCTCGGTGATTTTTATCAAACTGATCACCCAATTTTTAAATTAGTAATTAACATATTTTTAAGGATAAATTAGTTCAAAGTTATTGGTCATTTGATTTTATGATTTATGTACAGTGCGAATATTGATTAAAATTATGGATAAACAGGCTCTAATTGTAGGCTTATATAAAGCTCTGAATAATTGTTTTTTAATTACAAAAAACGGATAATAAATTAAACTTGGGCCCATATTGGATACAATCATACAGGTGCATTCTTAAGGTGTATAAACATATTAATAAGAAGTAAATTGAATAACAAATTCAAAGACCATAGTAAGATACACTAACGAAATTAATTACAACTCTTATCTTTCTTCAAATACATATACGACAAGAAAGGATTTTTCTATAATATTATCGTTCAACTATGTAAAAATGAACATCAGAAAATGAAAAAATATATTTAAATACATGCAAATAAAGTCATACTAATCACTATAATGAATATTTATCTGAAGTGGAAAACTTGATGAATTCCAGATAGAACATAATTACATGATACAACTGAGATCGACAATTTTAATATTCAATTAACTTGACTATAATTCTAATTTCCATTTAAATTCATGTATTCATACGAATATTTCTTATAATGCGCAGATCTTAGATCCATTATACATAATAATCTATATATATTTACATTATTATTGTTTCAGGTACCTATTAAATACGTGTGGCACTCGAGGACTGCCGCGGCCGCGGTAAAGCTATTGCATAGCATCGCAATTCGCATCGCTGTGCCGGTTGGAGTGGGGGGTGTTAGGTTTTTTCGTTACGGAATTTTTCATTCGGTCGCCGCGCTCAAAGTCTGAGATAAAAGCTATGCAATAGCTTAAAAAGTATGAAAACTGAGATTTTGTATGATTAAAAATATTTATATATTTTTTTAGAATAAGATTCTTAATTGTTTTTTTTTTGTCGTATGAAATTCCGTATAAAATATTGGAATATGATCGCGGCCTGTCCAATGCCCTAGGAATGCTCGTATCAAAGCAAACAATAGCAATAACAAAAACTCTCTCACGGCACATAATAATGAATAGTTAACAACGAAAACTAGGTGAATCTTTGTGCAATAGCCTAGTGTCTTTTAAAAGAAATATGATCATTTTCAATTTCATAATGTTTCCCACACGTGATATGAATGGGCCGTACTTGACAACGAGGCTCTGACAAATTAGTGTAATCATAACGAGATTTTGTATGTTACTTATCATTTTGTTGGTTTTGTTACGTGCCATTAAAATATCGTTAACGATTTCAAAAATTACTTGAATAATACTCTATATACAGTACGTTAATTAAATCAATCTGTTCTTAAAATAAGTCTATTTTAAAAACATTTCAATAAAACTAAAAAAAGCTAAATGCAAAGCTATTAATACACACATAAATAAACAAAGACGCATAACGTTGCGTAGCATTATAAAATATGCATATATGGTGCTATTAATGATTCGTTTATATTAAGACTGAGTGAATCATCTCGCACCGAAAAATCTAAAAGTCAAATTCACACAACTCGTACATATTGCCCAAAAAAGGAATGACTCATTCGCATATTTACGAGCATAACGACATAGGAAGCAGTCATTTGTCAAAATGTATGTTAGCTTGTTAACGCATTCATAATTTGTTGTTATTCTTTAATTTACTTTATCAGACGACACGAAGACACGTCTAGGGACTGATAAAATCGGATTACGGCACTTCTCACGCGAAAACTTAAAATTCTTCAAGCCCTAGTCACCGCACGGCGCCTGTCAATTGCTTAATGCTGAATGAAGAAATGTGTAACACCCGTGTTTTGTTTCTGCACGAATGAGACATTTAACAGTTTTCATCCTAATTACTTATACACATGCATGCTGTTTATGAAATCAGCTTCGTTATCTTATGTTTTATGGGCTGCTATAATAGTTGGAGGTGCGAATTTTTAATAGCTGTCCAAGTCTAAAATTAGAAAAATAGTTATTTAAAGTAAACATCTTAATTAAGTTCAGTTTTTTGGCCACACAATAAAATTGAATTTGAACAAAATAAATAAAAAATACACCTTATTAAAAACCAGTTTTATTTAGATTCATATTACATATTTCACGTCGCGCTGTATAACGAAACACTCGTATGAACTTCTGCATTACTAACAATAGTATGATAAATAACAAGAGCAAACAGAACAATGAAGGGAACGTGGCTTTAAAAATGGACGTGAATATACGCCAAGAGCACACGTTCAATGCAAATTGGCCAAATGTCATACCGTAGTAGAATCTTACACAACTCTGACATTCCTTTTTGTTCAAGATTCTCAGTGGTCCGTGTGAAACGTTCTCACGTCATAATGCGATGCTAGGAGATAAGCCAGCGATCCGGCTAAACGCTGTATTAAGATAACGTAAGGGGCATCCACAAACACAAGTTCAAATTAAATCATTCAGTGGAAACAACGCCTCTTAGCGCTGTAAAATTACACGGCGGTTGAACTCGTATTGCTATGTTCTGCTTATGTTAACTACAGGCAAACTTAACGCAAAAAACATTTTTAATGTTACGTGTTTTTCGAGTAGAGATATAAATGTATCCGTTTCTAATAAAGAAGATCTGGAAGTAACGTCCTATTCCGAAACACATCAAAACCAACATCGGAAAGAAGTGATTTTACAATTCGCACACTAGTGCTGATAAAGAAATTTAATCTTCCTATCTAATTAAGTCCGGCCTTGAATGCCTAGCGTTGCGAACCATGTCGACGTGATCCACGCAACGCCAATATGTGGGCCGACATATCTGTTTCAAACATGCGATACCTCCCGGTGACAGTTACATCATCAGCCTTACTAACCTCTTTCCTTTCTCACACATTGCTATCGAGGTACGATCGACTTCCTTTCGATTTGGTGCCACTTCCTTTTCGTCGGATTCAATTATGCATAGATGCCTATCTATAAAAATTGACAAGCGCCAAATTCCGTTTTATTGCTGCTGTATTGGATTCGACTGGAATCTTCGAGACTGTGACGAATATCGTTTTTTTTTGCTTCTTGGAAGATATCTCGAATTGGATGTCACAACAAAACAAAGCAGGATATATATCCATGTTTTAACTCATTAAAGTTTAACATGTAAGACCAGATTCTAGCCTCTTTAGTGGGAAAATTAAACGGCTGATGATGATGGTATGGATCAGTCTCACACTCTTGAATGCTAATAAATATATTAAGAATTAATAAACTATCGAATCAGCACATTATTTTATGTTAAATATACCAGTTTCAATATATTTCTCACGATTTACCGTCCTCCAAGTGAACATCCGCCGAACTGATTTGCGGCGAATACGAGATTTCGTCCCCGTCCTGTCGACGATTGATTAGCCAATTGAGGATGTAAATTACGGCGCATCTAATGTAATCTAGGATGAGGTCTGGTGGCATTTAGAGCACTTAGCCGCAGCACCGTTATTTTTATTGCCGTCGCGGTGCGTCTGAATCGTAATATTACCCAATAAAGCGTACTAAAGCCTCCAATTACGCTGTCATTAATTCGAAATTCAAGTTTTTAACAATTACTGCGAACCAATTTGGATTGTAATATGTGAACTTGAGCAACCGCCCATCGACTTATTATTTCAAATGAGAAATGTAGCAAGGAATCGATGTAGATTTACGAGCACTTACAAAAAGCAATCAAAGGGGGCGTGACCGCCAGTAATTATTTCTTAACACCATCTTTAACTTTGCTACCGAAAGTGGTCCATTAGAGACTTCCTCTGACTTAATGGTTCTGATTGAGATGCTGTTAAACACTTAATTAAATCCGGTTAATTATACTCTAAGTAAGCCAGTGCCTAATTTCATAAGCATTTCGATGGTTTAATAATTTGTTAACTAAAATGACTTTTTTATATCGAATGTTATAATTTTGTGTTACCAATATACGGTTGAAAAACACAATTATGGCTGAATTTAATTAGGCTTCCGAGAATATTTAATACGTACTAATATCATAAATAAAATCTGAAAATCATGAATAATTTACCTAACCAAAATGTTCATGTTTAGCGTTAAAAACAAATTAGCCACAGGCACTTGTGGTTAAGTCATTTAAGTGTTGAGACTTATCGATCAATTTTATAGCTCCATAAAGGATTCATTATCACTCTGAATGAATAGACCAGCGGAGGATGTTTATAGTGCACTTGGGATCAATAAATCAATATCGTAACTTGTTAATGATTTTCTAGTCGATTTTAAGTATGATTTGCTATAACTGCAGCATTCTGAAAGTGTTGTTCTTGTAATTTATTTAATCTAAATAATTTAACTCTTATGAAAAAATAATAAATAAATTAAAACTTTTTCGGTTTCTTATTTTTGTCGAACACTTTCTAAATCCAATATGTACTGTTAGGAATTCGAAAAATGTTCATAATTATTAGGTTTTTGTATAAGTTTGTACAAACTACAAAGCCTTAATTATTTAACTATACACCTTAAGTAACTGGTTATTATTCAACACTTTATTTTTGAAAATTCTTAGTAAGTTATTAATATTTACCAACGCTTAGCTTACTTGCATGTAGGCGTGTATGATATTCGCAACTACTCTCCCAGCTTTACAGTGTAGTCTAAGCCTTACAAAGCTTGTACTCACAAGGTGATTTATATAATACTATAAAGCATCAATACATGATATGTTGACATCTCCCGTCCTGTCATTGTCACGTCAGGGCAGGCTCAGACATCCAGTTTGACAGCTCGTGTGGCACTTAGCCCGATGACGAGATCAAGTATTAGCATAGGATGTATAACCGTTACCTTCTTTGCTATGTTGTTTGTCTTGTTTCTATTTAATGTCATAAAAGCACGACCTTGGGTTCATTGATGCGTAGAGGTGCTTAGGTATCTTGTTTGTTGTTTTGATGTGATAGAAAACATAACGATTTTCTCACTGCTGTTATTATGCCTAACGTTTTTGTATAATTTACCATAATTTTTGAGTCACCATTTAGTTTTATTACACCTATTAGTTTTGCATAGAAATGGGTTAATAAAAACGTCTATGCCAAAATCAGTTTATCTTAAACAATCGTACTCGTAAACAAATCAAACTATCAGATTTAATCGTGCGTTTGTGTAAGGAATGCACTGAGCTCGCTATTTCAGCTATTTAGATCAAATTAAAAGACAATATAAATTCATCTAATGTGTTGTTTCAAAATCGAAATTGCTTGTCATTAGCAAGGCTAAAATGTCACAGAACAATGCTTGTCACAGCGGTCGAAGGCCGTACGTGAGCGCATTTCCTATTATATTATATATATTACACTGAAAACGGTCACGCAACGAAAACTGATTAAAAACGCCTCGAATGTATATACATTTTAGAGATAATGTAGGCTAATGTCTATCAATTTTTGATTAGTTTTGCATACATCCAAGTATGCATAGCAATGCCAATTTTACGAGCAATTTGTGTTCGATACACAATGATGCTATTTAAGGTATCGTTACAGTCAGTGAAAGAAACCTCTCGATGTTGGCGTTCTTATAACTAGCTAGAGAAATAATGTTACTACAATATTTGCACATTCAAAGTTTACAACATACAAATCAAAAATTGTATTATATACAATATAAAATAACCATCCCACCACATCATTTTTAACGCTCAATTACATAGATAGCAATATTTATTTTGCATTGCGGCTTTTAAGAAGTTCCATTCACGCTATTTCACATTTGACATTCAATGGACTGCTGGCATAATTGCGTTATCGCGTGGCCCGCGTTTATTTGATGATTATTCAGAATATAATAGCAAGAGTATTACGAAACGATGAGTGTTCACTTTCAGCCAATCAGAGTAGCACGTGTGGGGTCAAAGGTGAGCATGCGCCTTTGGCTAAGCAGGAGCGAGCACTTAACTATTGTTAAAAACAAACTGATGCTCCGTACTGAGCGTGAAGTTTCGATTACTGACGGTTTTATTTAACGCTTGTATGGTTTCTTTCTTATCAGTATTAACGAATGCGAAATGAAGTCTGTATGTACTTACCTACGAAATAAATACTTTATCGCACTATTGTAATCCTCTCTTTTTTATAACAGTGTGTGACCTGTATGACACATGAAATAATGATGTTGTGATCAACGGAAGGAGAGGTCTTGGCGCGCATATAAGTAATATAATGAAAGTCTATGTAGAAGTAAAACGGGAAAAAATAAAAAGACTTGTATTAAAAGTAAATAATATAAAATCACATTTTATCCAACACGACACTTACAACAACTTATCACAGTTAGCAACTATAACTTCAACTTGTCACGTATTATTAATACGTATGTAACCTTAATACGGTATTAAGGTTACAATTTCCTTGCGCCTCGTTAATGTTGCTTCATGGAATATAGAAATAAACGTAAAATTCATTACAACGCAGTACAATGAAATTTTAATCGCATCATTGTCACAAGATTCCGTTAGTTGTTATCTTGCGCTTACAACTGCACTATCTCAATGACGCGGTTTAATTCAATCAGCGATAGTCGTATCTAGCCGTGTCACAGAAGGGGCGCGACCAACAATAAATTTGCAAGACCCTAGCGCGAAAGACGAAGTATCCGCTTAACATACAATGACTGTCGTAACCATAGTGTTGTATTCTAGGCCTGTATTAATAAATTGGACTTTATTTTGAAATCCGTCTTGTGAATTGTAGGCGTTGGTAAATACATCATTGTTACTTTTCTCTTTCAAATTGATTGGAACGAAACTGTTATCGCTGTTATGTGTTACGCCTTTTTATAACAATTTCGATTATTCAATTACTGTGATTCTTCCTTACTTTTCTATAATTTAAGATGATTAAATAAAATGTCAATACCCAAATACAATTCTGACTAACGGATACGATTCTAACTAATAAAGAACGAATATTATGACCACATGAGTTATTAGAACACATTTGACACCCAAACACTCACTGAATGGATTCAGCTGAAATGTCACATCATAAATAATTTTTTTAGCGTCTGACATTTGTTGTACAGAACCATTAATTATGTACGAAAATGCATCTCGGACATGTATGAAATATGTTTTTTAATTTTTAGATCATAACAAGGAAGTCATTTTCGCAATGAATTATATTTCGCATTTGCTTAATGTTGCGAATGAAAAATGTAGGTACGACGTTAGGCAGTCTCTTCGTAAAATGACTTCCTTAGCTTTACTTGTTCTCTTAAATTGCTACTTAATTCGTCCGAGCAATAATTTAAACAATTGCGTCAGTCTTACAATTTAAAACAATTACTGCCACGTTTAAATTCCATTCGAATAGTCCAAACGAAGCTATAGAGCAGTCGCTAACGAGTCTGGGAGTGTCCCTTGGACCAGATAACGTCAAATCATAATTGCAGGTATATAAACTACATCTGGAAATTCAACTTAACGAAATAGTGGAAAAAACTCGAATTATTTAATTATAAAATTTAATTTTACCATTATTTGGGTTAAAAAAATAAACGAGATCATATTATTTTGATGGTGTTCAGAAAAGGCTGAGCCCACTTGGAAAACACTTGACCATACGAAATTTCGTATATTAGATTGTTTTAATGTGGGTTATATTAATAATTTAATGTACCCAGTTCTAATATATGCACCAAAGTTTTATGTCATGTCAACCTATAATATCTAAAATATAAATGTAGGTCGATTATTGTATAAGGTGAAAATACCAAAGCGTACTATATTAGTATTTTGTATGAACTTTGACGATAGCATACAATACAAACGAATCAATTTTATATTTAACTTCGCTTACTCATTCGTATAGGTTCACATTTGTAAATGTCATGTGTTCAATTATTGAATAATATTTTAACATATGGTTTGTCATCTTTCGATCGTATCAAATGTAATAAGAACAATTTGTTTCGATTTAACACCGGTACATAATAACAGATAAAACTAAAACAACACGATTATAAAAGCGAAATACTTTGTTGTGCTAGTTTTCAGTGCAAATTAGACCATAGATTAATTTATATAATGGACTTTGTTCAGATAAAGACAGTTATTAAATAGCTTTAAATACTTAACTTACATATTTCACGTCTTATAATTAAAGAAAGAAACAATTTTTTAGATTTATCTACCACTAGCTGTGCTTCGCGGTTTCACCCGCGTGGCTCAGCTCCTGTTGGTCTTAGCGTAATGATATATAGCCTTTCTTCCTTGATAAATGGGCTATCTAACAATGATAGAATTTTTCAAATCGGACCAGTAGTTCCTGAGATTAGCGCGTTCAAACAAACAAACTCTTCAGCTTTATAATATTAGAATAGATTAAAATACATATTTAAGCTTCAGCTTTGAACGGTAGCAAAATACATAGTCGTAAAACTTAAACACAAATATAGGTATTACAATTGCAACAGAGTATCCATAGCAAAACGTAACCGCCCCGTGTCGGAGTGATCTGTCAAAGATTACACATTTTAAATTGATGAGTAGCACCAACAAGGAGTTCTGAAGAATGTGGTTTTACAATACTCGTACGCTGGAATCTTGAATAAGTAACAAAACAAATAGATTTGGACGATACCATCTGATCTTTACTATTCAGTCTTTAATCATTCACTGAGTTTATGCAATTCATGAATAAATTATGGGTATAATAACGACTAACAGATAATGTAATCATTACTTGTACATGGTGTTTCTATTTGGATAATAAAAATTAAAATATTAATTTAAATAATAAAATGTAATTCTTTCGTTACGTAATATAAAATCTCGGCACCTTAAATAACTCAGGCCCCGGAATCACAGACACAATAGAAAATCTATTGTGTCGTGGACCGATCGGGCCGTTCGGGGCTCAATGGGTTTATTAATGACATTCTACATTAATTTTAGAATATTTTTTCAGGTAAAATAATTGCGTTAGCGGAATTAGGCATAGATAATATTAAATCATGTTACAAACAACATAATGTTCAATACGTACCTACTATAAACCGTTTAACTTCAACTAGCTTTAATTGCTACAGCAAATGGAAGGGCTTTAAATTCAAAACTCAACTCAATCTTATATAAAGGACGTGTCATTCTTATCGTAAGTCAGTCACTTTGACTAGTGTTGCCCAAATTCAGTCTTGGTCTTGCAGTCTTGCACGCAAGAACAAGACTTCTTGCGTTTTTGCAAGACCAAGACCAAGAACAAGACCGCGTATTTTTAGCAAGACCAAGACCAAGACTGACCGCGCAAGACTTGAGCAAGAACAAGACATAGCCTGCAAGACTCTTGCGTCTTGCAGCTAGGACTTAGCGCTATTTCACTGAGTAGTTAGGTGTAACAGTTCGGTGTAGGTAGGTACGCTTAGGAATTCTATGAGACGCAAAAAACTGTATCAAAGAATATGAAAAACTGGACCTATGCGCATTACGACTAATACCATAAACATAGCGAATAAAAAAATATCTATTAAAATCAAACTGAGTGCATGCATAGTTATGTTTTAACCATCGGCACTTTGATAATGCGGCATCAAAGGTTTTGTACTTACTTCTCAAAGAAATTTGCCGCTTTTCGGAAGTACATGGTTATGATACACGCGCCGGCGGCTTCTTTTGAAATCTAAAACAATCGTTGCCGCCACGCCGAAATCATAACATTTGACACTATTTGATTGCCGCCATAGGGCGTAGGTATACTCATGCAAAATAATTTCGAATTTTTTTAAGAGTACCTACAGGTGTTCCAAAGAATAAATAAGTTTCAGAGTGCTTAGAATGAAAATGAATACATTATAGTGATCACGCAAGTAGTATTATGATTAGGATAAAATGGTAAGGATAGGTAGTAGATGTCATATTAATTCATTCTAGTAAGTATATATTATAATTGTAATTAATTTGTTTTTTTACATGTTTTAGCAAATGTAAGCTTATAAATCATAAATGTTTATTAAGAAACAGTTACTTCCATGGAAAACGACATATAGGTCAGTTGATTTTTCGAATTTCTTATCAAATCTTCAGTTATTTATTAATCTGCTTGATCTTTACTATGGCTATGTTAATTCAAGCTCACAATGTTCCAATTCTAATACGTTTTTCTAAGATTTAAAGTAAACTTTAATAAATAGTAATAGACTAATAGGTAATTGCAAGACTTGCAAGACTCTTGCTGCAAGACCAAGACCAAGACCAAGACTGGGAGCGCAAGACCAAGACCAAGACCAAGACCAGGTGTATTGGCGCAAGACCAAGACCAAGACTGGCTAAGTCTCGTCTTGTTCTTGCATTTGGGCAACACTAACTTTGACGTATTTTATACATAATATGAAGGATGTTAAATACCGCAAATGCTTTAAATAATTTACGACTTCTTTGATAAAGCTATTTATGGAAGCTCTCTATTTGAATAGTCGGGATAATTTATTAAGGCGAAGTAATAAAGACATGTTAATATGAATGACATTTTGGGACAATTGTGAAGCGGTTCAAGAGGTTGTTTGCGTGATTTATTCCCCTTAAATGTTCAGAAATTACAAAATAATTAACAATAATTAATATGGAATCCTGCTAATGGGATTTAAAGCAAGAACAATTAGCTAAGTGATCTTTATTATTTACTAGCTTTCCACCCGCAGCTTCGCCCGCACAGTCAAAGAAAAACCCGTATAACTCCCGTTCCCGTGGGATTTCCGGGATAAAATCTATCCTATTCCCCGGGATAAAAAGTAGCCTATGTCCTTTCTCGGGTATCAAAATATCTCTATACCAAATTTCATGCAAATTTATTAAGTAGTTAAGGCGTGATTGAGTAACAGACAGACAGACAGAGTTACTTTCGCATTTAAAATATTAGTATGGATAGTATTTATAAAATGTCATTATTCTTTTTTAAATGCATTTTATAACTAACCATTTATTAAATATATACATACTATTATATTGAAATAAGTTCAATACAATCACATCCATAACAATTTTTCGGTAACTTTTTTTGTACCAAAGGCCAAATTTGAGTATAGGTTCGTAATATGAATCGCATTTAAATTAATAGCTCACTATATCTGGGCAATGGAATTCGATAGACACATAAGTGGTTTTCGTAACGCCCTCCACCGACCGCGATAGCATCGACGCGTGCTCAGAATCTTAGGCTCTTTGTTTTTTACACCATCTGGACATCAGATTGAACATTATTACAACAGAATATAGTTATCGATTTAATCAATATTGATCATCAAGGGGTACATTAACTTCAATCCATAAAGATGTAATTGACCTTCAAGCGAGCATTGTAATACGATTTTTACTTTCGATTCGCCGATCGAATCAGATTGTGTCAACTTTGACGAGTAGGTATGCTCAAGGAGCTTGTACAGATACCTGTTTCTTTTGGTTCATATTAAGAAAACTCTATTGTAGTAATAAATTTACAAATTCATACAGTGATGTTCAATAATTCACCATTCAAAATCAATTAAGTAAATTCGATATTTACAAGAAAATGAACAAAAAAGGATAACATTAATTTTGCGAAATCCATGTAATAACGGATAAACAGAACAAGATTCATTATTTTATTTTGAGATATTGCACATTCATTCGGCTCATTTGATGCAACTAAATCTGTACTGTAATTGCAATTAATGAGATCACTTCTGACTCATCAGCAGGGGTCCGCGTTTCAATCATTCAATAGCGATTCATTGCTCTTATCATAAAATCATGTCGAAAGTAAGGTCATAGGGAGCGGTCAAGGGACAGCGGCCCGTGCCTTCACCTCGCCTTGATGATTCACAAAACCATTCATATCGCTACAGATATCGATCCTAACGATGGTGCAACTGACACTAATTATATCTTCGCTTAGTAGCCTTGTTCATAATGCGACTCATAATATAGATACTTATCATACTGCAAATCTCTTCATGGTCACTAATGTCTTTATATTTAAAGGAAATGGCCATTTCAAACGTTCAGGTTTTGTCTTTTTGTTCATATACTTGCAGTTACTTTGTTCAATAAATGTAAGAGAATAGATCGTTATAATTTATGAAAAAAAACGTCATAAAAGATCTAATTCGTGACTAGGATAAAGTGCTTCATTTGAAATGGGCAATTGTCTCACTGAAATACACTTATTCAGTCTACCTTTCTTTTCTTAGAACAAAAAGTACTCAAACTAGACATTTACAAATTGGAGGATGATCTCATAGGTAAAAGTCAAGGCGAGATGGAACAGAAAATAACGGCTTATTGCAAAAAATGGTATATTGGAGAGATAATATGTTTACTGCTCAATCAATATTTACTTATTGAGCTGAAATATCGAGGCAACATTTTAAAAACGTACATAAAATGAAATTTCATACAACCAGTACAATATTGGTTAATACACAGACAACACAGAATACTATATCCAAAAATATAAGAGGAGTATATCAATTTATCAAATGAGCTTTATAGTAATTTTTGCAATGTTCTTTTTCCCATGATTAACAATAGTAATTATATATCGAAACTTATAATACTGGCATTCTACTCTAGGTGATTTTTAAAACTAAGTATTTATACTCGAGATCTTCATACAAATTTGCATGATCCTTCAAAATGACAGTTTGTCCAAGAGCCGCGATATGAAATGCCGTATGACAGGAGCAAATGACACTCACTTACAATAGACAGATTCGTTATCTGATTATTTCGTAAGTTTATATGCATCGGAGCTTTAACGCGTCGCCAGTATAATATTAGAATACTACAATGTAAGTGTACCTGTGTCGTGTTCTCGAGGCTATATCGGTAGGTATATGAAATGAATCAAATGAATCTTAATATTCTTTTAACTAACATTTTTTAATGGACACAATCACATTAAACAATGAAACTGTTAATTTAAAATTACATAAATAATTAACATTAACAATTACATAAATAAAATAAAAAACACTTTATTTGCACACACAAAACAAAATCAAACAATAATAATACACACTGGAGCGGTACAAATAGGCGGCCTTATCGCTAAGAAGCGATATCTTCCAGGCAACCTTAGGATATAGGAAAAGTTTGAAGAAAATGAACAATTGGATAGTAGAAGGAGCATAGCGAAGCATTATAAAAGGTGCAAATAAAAGTAGGAAATAGATACATAAAATAATAAATACATCTTATATACGTCGAATTAATCGTATAATTGTGATATTCGATATCTTTCGAATTCTTATCAATACAACGGATGTCACTTTCCAGTACATACCGACGATTAGCGGAGACAAACACATAAATAGACAATACAAGTTTTATAGTGTGCACCACCGGATAGATAACGCCTTCTATTCTTTTGATAGCAGAAAAAATAGTTTCTTTACTCACTCCAATATCTAAAACCATAAACGGATTTCCCAATATACGATCCAACGGTCAATACAAGGCGTGTCAGTGAAATTCATGTGGACTCGGCTTACATGTTTTTGTTTCAATAATATGTTATAGTTAGATTCCATAACTGGTTCGCATTTGATCAGCTTTCTTGCTTATAAAGCGGAGGTTACACTGTTGTGCTTTCGATTTAATCAAAAATAATATAAAGTGTAACAACATTTGTTGTTTTATCTTTTGTTTCTTTGCATTTAAAAATAAATAAATTGACATATTGACAAAAATTAAACTTTGATTTTAAAGTATTAGTGTGGCATATTTATATAACCTGCTATTGAAAACATAATATTACGTTATGTGACAGTCATATTTTTATTCAGTACACTTTCACAAAAATATCCATTTTATGTTTGTAAGTAATCACCGATTTATTTATGAAGTAATAAAATATAATTCAAATACAATAAAACTACGATCAATCACCATAAATCATAGTATTAAATTTATTGACTTTTACTAGAATAATAAAACAACAAAGTTATTTTATTGCCCATACAAATTGATTCATAATAACTGAGTTAGGTTCATATAAGATGATAAACTAATTACTTACCTATTTATTAAGTTTCATAACTAATACAAAATAACCCATTTTAGAATATTGTCTGTAAGTTTATGTACAATCTTGATTTGTTCTGGTTTAAATCGCAAATAAAATTAAAGTTAAATCTAAGTACAAGTATTTAGTTACTAGCAGCTCCGCGCGGGTTCACCCCCGTGGCTCCACTCCTGTTAGTCGTAGCGTGATGATATATAGCCTATAGCCTTCCTCGATAAACGAGCTATCGAACATTGAAATAATTTTTCAAATCGGACCAGTAGTTCCCGAGATTAGAGCGTTCAAACAAACTCTTCAACTATATAATATTAGTATAGGTAGATTAAGACGCCATGCCATTATTTATATTCAATTAAAATTAATAGATAATTTTTGTATGGAAACATACATATATAATCCTAATATAATATGATTTATATCATATTACATACTTACAGGTTATATTTTAGCTAAAAGTCTTGTGGTGAATAATTAAAGCTATAAAAACCAACTACAGTTGAATTAACCACAAATTGACGTCTAGGTATCTCTGTGTAATCTTTAAAGAATGTCTGTATTACGAAGTAGATTTATCAAATCTTGACAAGTGGGTTTAGAAGGAAAATTTGTAATTTTCCTTATGTAAAATAGAAAAAAAAAAGGAAAAACTGTATTTTTTGGATTTTTTTATTTTATTGAAATGTTTTATTAGGAACTAAATATACAAAAATAAAGGCAAAATAGTCTCAAAGCGACTTAGGAGTCGTTTTTACATTTTTTACCAAAAAAGCTTATTAAAAAACGCTAAATTATATCCCGGTATGTGTAGTATAACATGCTATCTTTCTTTCCTATCTTTCCCAAACGGATCCATAATAAGTAATAATATCATAATTCAATCACCCTTAAAATAGATATATTAAACAAATTATAGTCAAGTAATTCAATAGCATAGTATCCGTGTAATTTCTATTCATCAACATTGAAGGCATTGTGGTAAGTTAGATCGTGCATTGATACCGTTGGTTGAGGCTTTTCAATTAGGCTGCGTTTCTTTAGCGGATATGCAGATTGATCTTGTTAATAGCTCTACATTCGCTTTTTCTTTGCATACATTTGTACTAAGTGCACTAGAGGAATATATTTTATGATAACTTGAATTTGTTGTTAATTCTTCTTTGTATTCCTCTTTGCATTCTGTTACAAGGAAAATGAACATAAGTAAAATTAAAAAGTAGCAGAATGTAATTAGTAAAATGCACGATTCTTCGATTTATCTAGACTCTAGAGCAATCGAATCCTCTGAGATCAAGGTAAAACTCACATTCTTAATATTTCGCTAAATTTAAGTATTTAATCATAATATTAATATAATATTTATTAATGTAACACCAAAATAGTACTTAAAACATCCTACTACTCCTTCAAAATAAATCAAAGTCACATGAGCAACTAATTATTCAAGTTTTTTATCGGTAACACTAACGGCTTGAATTAATCTCGTTTTCATTTTTTTTTGGGATTAAATATTTTAAACAGGTTCCGGAAGTTTTGATATCACATTAAAATCAATTAAAGCATTATTTATGGCTGTAGGTATATAACAATTTCTACATTCAATGTGTGTGTACTATAAATAGTATAAAAATATTTTATATTTTTTTTTCAAAGCAAATTATAAAATAATTTTTGATATTTATTTTATTTAAAAACAAATACGTTCGCCAGGTGTGCAGAATCCGTAATTAAGTAAAATAAAAGGAGTATTTATTAAAAAATGGGACAACAATAATCGTCTATTTGATTAAAAGTATATTGTTAATGATTGCTTATGTTCTCATAGATGTATGAATTAGTGCAACTTTTATATGCGAAAGTAAAAAATTCACTTCATTAAACTTATTTCAATAACTGTGTAATGTAATGTAATGTAATGTAATGTAAACTTCACCCAGTAATTCCTTATATTTCCTTAACAGTTGATCTACAAAAAAGTTCTCATAGACCTCGAAAGGCAAACATCGTCGTCAATGTATCATTATACAATAACTAAACCATATAAATACAAGCCTAATTAAATTCAAATAACCTTCTTTATCACATCAGTGTCACAGATTGGACGTAGCTAAGACACGTTGGAATTAATTCTCACGAAGCACGCACTTAAGGTGATGCACTTCAAATGGGACCAGTTATGATTACGGATGAGCAAGTCATATGTACCACGAAAGTCTACCGTACACCCACGAGATAGAGTTTAAATTCAATTTGAATTTGAATGATCTGTGACGAATTGAGTCAGCTGTCACTTCACACGAAGCTCAGACGGACCTCTCGTGAATGTCACCGGCCAATCTGATTAAATTTAAGCCCCCATACAGGTCAGTTTGGACCACGGATTCTATTAATGCAAAATGATTTGATACGGTACTTTTTTAATATTAATTAAAAATGTAATGTCAAAAATATTTAAAGACAATTTTTGCTCTATAAAATGCCACAATGCATATAATTCTATAGGAACATTCGCATATATTATTCGCACATTTATACAATAAAAAATAGCATTAAAGTAATACATACGTGCTGAAAACAACTCTCATTCTCTGGAATACAACATAAAAATTGTTTTACTTCATTCCTTACAAATTGATGCCCCTCTTAACTCGAAAAGAATTTATACTTTACACTAGTGCCGTTCGCATAAAGTGTTGATGTCTGATGGCGACATACTTACCCAGCTTTACGCGTATTAACTTAAGTAATTGTGAAAATAATTCTTCCCCGCGACCACTTCCTCAATAGTTTTTAATTTATTTAATACGATCACACAACTCGTGCGCTCTGCGTTTCCTTGTCGTATGCAGCATTTTATTGTACCTTTATGGCCACAGAGGATACTAAAATTTATGCGAGTACTCGCTTATAGGCTCAGTATTAAATTAACTCTTCACATAAAATACACAAACAATGTAAAAAACTACTCACGGAGACGAGAAAATGACCAATTACAGGCAATAATTTACAAGAGTGAATGAAAAATTACGCCATAATAATTTAATACAAATGGACGATCGAGAAATAAATAAAAATATTTTAACAGCCATATCATGGGCGGTGAGCAAAAAGTGAGCAGTGGAAATGAAAAATTTTGATGAACCTTTAACTAACTGCGTTTTTCGTGAGCGCGATAATATTCACGCTTAATTGGGTGCCCAAATGAGTGGAGTACGTTAAATTAACTGTGGCGGCGACTTCAAAGCGCTTGTTTATTTATTGTGCCTGACAGCTGACTAAGGTTGCGATTCCACTGAAATGATGAACAAATTATAATTATCGTTACATATCTAGACTACATTTAATAACAAGTTGTATAAATGAAGATATCGATTAAATCTTTAAGATTAATGTTACAATAAAAATTTTGTAGTTTCGTTTAACCTTTTGCAAAGATATAAAAACTGTGAACGTTTATTTACTTTATGAATCAACTGTTGTGAAATGTACTTATATTGATGTCAATTTTATAATCCCGTCACTTCTTTCTGCCTACTATTAATTACGGTACTTCATTAAGAAATCGCGTATCTGTCGATCGTTAATGACCTTTAAGTACATTAAAATAAGAGGCATTATGTAACGTCATGCGATTCATATCTCCGCGTAAGTGGAAGATAGGTATGAAACCTTAAACAGATTAGAGTTGACGTGGTCGCGAAGATAATTTTAATGGTCCAAGAGATACAGGCAGATTCACGCTTGATGTACGTCGATTTCAGGCTTTCTCCATGTAGAAAGTGTTTAAGTATCTGGTTCATTTCTTTCTGATACTTCTTATTGCTAATAGGTATTGTTCGTTTATGAGTTTATGCGAAATGAGCCCAATAAAAACGAGAAAGTTTTATGTTTGTTAAGTAAAGACACTGAGTTGTTTACCGCCAACGACACTTTTATAGTTGACAATAATAAATCTGCTTGATGCAATTTACTGTTTATTATCACTTGAGCTCTATATAAATTAAATTACAGGCTTTTATTTTTTATGTTCGTTGAATAGAATCACAAATAATCTATTTTAGTAATTCATAATCAAAATTCGGGTTTGATAACTGTATAATACAGTTATTTTTAAAATGCGTGACAGATATTTTAAAATAATTAACATATTGATAAGAATCAAAACAAATTATGATATTAGCTACTTATACGATATTGTCACCATATTAATGAACTGTGATAGATCACTTCTGGTTATATTTCAATGTCAATTTAATTAATATATAATAATTAATTGTTAAAAAATGCGTATATCCTCGACTAGACAGTAGACACATTCAATAATCTTTTGAATTTAATATTGAAGCGAGATCGAAGCGCGTTGAATTCTTTATCAACAGGATTTTATACAATGGCATTTGTCGGAAAAAACTTTGTGCTTGTTAACAGAAGATAAATATCGCTACGATTCGATCGCTTTTAGGGCTAGTACTAGATTTTATTTTTTTAATATTTAAAGCAAATTTTAATAATATGTGAACTTTATAAACTGTTTTAAAATCGAGCTTTTTAGATCGTGCCTACTGAATTTATTTTTAACACAATTCAAAATCTTTTCAGACACACGGAGTTTAAAAATAATTTAATTCAAATTTTATATTATCCTTTTATAATTCTCAGTACGCGCATGTACGCGTTATGAAACATCAAGATAGTAGCAAGTAGCTGGCTCCATCTGACAAGCGTTTCATCACAGTCAGTTTACCCAACTAATATCTCATTCACGCATACGTCACTCAACTATCTCTAATATCAGTTTTCGATCACGTTTGATCCCTGACCCTTGATTTCGGCTACTGTGAGCACGATTTTTATTTCTGACCACAACCCGATTTGCACCCAATCACGTGCGCTTAAAGATTAAATTTGAATGATTCATCTGCAATCCGCGGTACCTTTGAAACTCCTTATGTTAACTATCTGAGACCAATATTTTAAATATCTTACAATCAGTAGCCGAATACTTTTTGTACGTCACGATAGTTCGTCTGATAAAATATTTTTTTAATTGCTAAGTTTAGTCACGTCAAGATGAGTGTTTCGAAAATAATTTAAGTGGGTTGTTTTTATTTTAATATAAATATATTTAAAATAGTATTTTAAGTACCTAACTGATTATAAATAAATTGTATTTATTGATGATAAAATTGTAGATTAATTGCAAAGAAATCTCTATAATTACTAAATCACTATGAAGTAAGTAGGATTTGATGTTTTCTTCCCCATTAGCCGGTTCGATTTCCTTTTCAAGTATTAAGCCTTTCTAAATTGAACTTTAGAGCATAATTCATAGTAATTGAATTAGAGATACAATTTTTGCAAAATCTAAAAATAAACTAAACATTAAATAAAACTGATAAGCACCGATTTCTTAACACCGGCGTACGTATTTTTCTCTTGTGAATCAAGATCGATATTTCGTAATAAAAATCGTCAGGCCGCAACCATTAAGCAAATGAATCGTGAATATGGAGCAACATCCTGCGCACGTAGGAAGTCAGACCTGTTTCTGACTAACGGCGGAGATGAGTCGCCACATTAAACCTACAAAAAGATGGCTAAAGTGCAAGGGCGACATTAATGCACTTTACCGGAGGTCAGGCAATGTGTTACGCGCCTTATTTTGTCATTAAATAGCGATCTTTATTGTGATACCGCACATTTTTCGCGCTTTTCATGTTAAAATGTATTCTTTATAATTGCGCATATTTTCGAGTTCAACCCGATTTTCGAATAATGTCATAGTGCATATAAAGCTCTGATTTAATTATTCATTGGTCATTTAACATCACTTATGTCCGTAAAAAATTTTATATTACTGATAATCAATTAGTAGTAGCAGTATTATATTATCTGTGATAGTAGGTAGCTTGTAATGTAAAAACGGTAATGGAGTTTATTTTACCAAGATCAACCAAAATAAAACGTATGTAAATGTGGTATTGGATTAACGATTATTTAATAATATGTAAACATCTTATTATAAGTAAGTATTGAACCCGTTATACAGCAAATCAAGACACAATTAAATCTAGGTGCTTTTCTCTAGGCTAAAACCCGAAATCGATTCTATAACGAGCGAAACCACAGGCAATAGATAATAACAAAGCGAATATTAAGATTTAGCCCGCTTGTCCCTTAAATCATGAACGTTATGATAGGATTCATGCATTTATCATATATAAATCATTAAAGCTACAAATTATTCATGCGCATAGTAAATAGGAGTGGATCGTGAGACCCCTATGTTTCTTCGCTATTTAGTTACGATATAATATACATATTACTTGCAAATAATTTACTATTGTTTAAATTATAAAGTGATGAATGTTATATTGTTCGATGAAATGAGAAAATGGATTTAATTAAGCGACTATCTGGTGAATTAAGTGGGTAATGTAGTATCGGACTTCATTATTATTGAAATATAAATCGAGCTTATTGAATGAAGAAATAGAGAAACATATTCAAGTAGGTTATAGCCCAGTATTTATCTTTGACACAACTAGGTGCAAAGCATCTTGAGTCCTAGATTTAGTTACTAAAACTATTTTATTTTTTAACTAAACATAGTTCATTATTATTGAAACAGAAGTCGAGCTGATTGAAGAAATAGAGAAACATGTTCTAGTGTGTTATTTATAGTATTTTCCTTTGAGATAAGTAGGTACATAGCATCCTATGACCTATCTATACCACTACGAAAACTAAACGTTTTTTACTAAACTTACGTTGTAATAAAAGTTACATAATTAAACTGTACTTTTAGTGAATTTCTAACCATGTATTTAAGCAAAAAACTTGTAGGTACCTACTATAATAATTCGTTCAAGTTCTTATATAAATAATTGGTCTCCATCTAAATTTAGATGAACTAGTTATCAATGCTTCGACAATTTCTTGCCCAATATAATTTGATTCACAAAAAACATCCGTAACTCTTTCAAAGTAATGACTGTATCGGGTAATTAACGCTCAATCTAACAACCATTAACACATTCTCACATACTTTCGACTTTTATTAATAATAATATTATTAGCAGCTGCTGGTTGTAAAGCTGTTTCAATGATTCTTTATTATTGACTTCTAGATTTCGGTACTAGGGATATTAAGAAATTTGGATTTTAAATTACAATTTCCAGTGTAGGAAATGAAAAGGGATACGTTTAAAATTTATATTATTTCTAGCGGTCCGCCCCGGCTTCGCCCGTGATACATATTTCGCAATAAAAG
Organism: Colias nastes; assembly: GCA_907164665.1. Lineage (NCBI taxonomy): Eukaryota > Metazoa > Arthropoda > Insecta > Lepidoptera > Pieridae > Colias > Colias nastes. Next base: position 41,563 of record CAJQZM010035776.1, on the reverse strand, counting down.
GTAGCCTATGTTCTTTCTCAGGGTCTAAAGATTGTCTGTGCCAAATTTCATCAAAATCGGTCCAGTAATTTATGCGTGAAAACCATACATACATACATACAAACCTTTCCTCTTTATAATATTAGTAAAGATAAATTTAAAAACCTCAAAAAAATTTTCAAAGAAAAATATTTATTTTTCCATGTATTTTCTTAGACTCAGCATTAGAGTTATCTTTAGTATACTTTAACATCGATGTTTTTTCTACACGATATAAATCCTACGTGATTCTCATATTACGGCGCTCATAATTGCCTTCCTCATGTGAGAAACTTTGTTAAGTGCACAAAGAAGCAGTTTGGAGGTAGAGGTCAAAATAGAAGCGGCTATAAGCATTTAGAATAAAGATGTACACAATTTTATATGTAGTAATTTAAAAGAGAAAAGACCATCAAGACATTAAGTGATAAACATGTTTTGAAAATATACCGCTTTTTAAATGATGTAAGTCTCATCCTGTCATTCGACTTGATTAAGACCTACTATTATTACCTCCAAGTATGACATTAGCGAGTATTTAATTTTCTTTATGATTTTTCCTGGTCAATATACCTTTGCAATTTCTAACATGATATAAATAATAGAAGATATTATCACTTTTTATGTTTATTAATTTTAAGTTATAATATTAGTTTCATATGAATTAAATTTAAAATTAATTACATTTACTTCTTGAAAATCGCCATCCATACTTTTTATGTCAACGTCGACTTATTTTAAAAGATACAAAAATATACATTAATGTAGTATAATCATTAAACACCTACTTAATAGCGAAACGCACAATGCAATTTATATAACAGATAAAATATCTCAAAATAAACAAATCATGCAATTAATGCCACCGTTGTTGCATAACTAAGAAAATACTTTCAAAAGTAATAAAAAAAGTCACAGGACCCTTCTCTTGAGATCACTGATCGTAAATGTTACCGAAGTTTTGCAATCTCTGTGATATATAGATCCGTTAATTTTACGTTTTACTGCATTTTTATCAATTACCATTTTATCGTTTGTTAAAATGGTAAAATTCGGGGCACTAAATAAGTTTTACTGGCTGGGAAAGTGGTAGTTACTTAATTGGTCTCCAATTTTATGTTCATGATTGTTCGTTCATATAAGTATGTATATAAATGTGTGAAATGAAACGATTATTATTAACAGCTGGGGTTACCTGTGAAAGCTAGATAATAATTTAACATGATAATATAATGATAATATTGGTATGTATTATGTAGTGACTTACTGATTATGTAGTAAGCGTAAAACAGTCATATTAACTTTTTTGCTCTCTGTTCTATCATATTCAAATTGCAGATCTACTTAACCGTAGATGATAATTAATAACCCACAAATAAAGTGCAAGAATTTTATCATTGTAGAAATCTTTTGTAACAATACAAACCTTCAACTCTGACAGCAATTGCCCAATTTAATTAGTCCAGCGATTCATAATAAGATCATAAACTCGTTACATCATTCACCTTAACCCACTTGTACATCAAAAGGTGTAGTGTCATATCAATCTTCAATGACAATTAATAATCTCCCATAGTTTTGTAGCAGAATCATCGTCTATTGTATGCTATATGTAACATGAAACACACGCTGTGAATAAGTTTAGTGAGCAAAAGTATGATACTGATTAAGTATGATACGTTAGTATTTGGTATATTTTCTATTATCCTACCCATGCAACTTAAAGAAGAAAGCTGAAATTAAATTGATTGGGTCTAATTCTAATACATTTTTAGTCACTTACACATGTTCAAATGTATAAATTAAACTGATAAACAATATTATTTAACGTTTATCAGTAAAAGACTACAGGTAATAATATACGACATCATCATAGCAATGCCATTAAACTTTATTCACCAAACACAAGAGCAGTGTGTATCAAAACGATACCCGTTTTTTCAATAACCCAGCATGTAATGATCGCTGCAAATTGTTTATGCCTTTGTTTCGGAACATTAGGTTCATTCATACACGTATAAAAATATCTATCTTGTTAAGCAATAACTATATCACCATTTGTTATGAAACCGTTGGAATAGACCCATTTGTTAACAGTCATGTTCTTATTTGATATACAAAGAATCGTGTATTTGATACTTCAATGGAGTTTTTGAAGAAAAAGCTTTTCCTTTTTTTAGTTTACTTTTTATTTATCAAAATAACCCAACACACACATGGCATACAACTGCTTATATTCTTACGTGTCCATGTTCCTAATTAAACCCAACAATGTAGAGCTGTTGCAAATGTTTCTTGAAAAAAATATAACAGTTACATCAATTTCTTTAATAACATATGCACACCTATAAAAACCTTATAAACTTAATTAAATACATACTGCAAGCTTAAAATTAGATCCAAAAGTGCTAAATATCTTTTTACTTTTTTAGTACTACCAATTCCAATATTTAACAGGTGTTATAGCCACAATAAGACAGAAATAAAATATCAATAATTATTTCCCTCCAGGTTTACGAGAGCGAGTAAACGGTTAACAAACAATGAGATGACGTTTAATGTTCCTCTTGTTTATGGCCTATAAAAGTTTGTCGTTCAATTAAAAACTACATTATTGTTGCTTTATAAGTAAACATATTCATAACGCGTTTTCATTATATCATTCCGGAATCGATAGCGTTTTATTAGCGAGCAAATAAATTTCGTCGGGGATGAATCATTTATTTAATTACGTGCGCTCAAGTATCTGTACAATGCAGGGATCGTGAACATTCGGCAACAGGTCAGAGATCGTGCAATTAATATCTATGGCCGATTTCTTGAACTTAATCTACAGGGCTGTGTCACGATACGACTGATTCTGTTGATTTTGAAATATTATCATAGAATAATTGGCACCGCCGTTTGTCGCAACTGAACATTGAAAGTTTGGGGACGTCTGTCTGTCTGTTGAGCAACTCGAAACAAATCTAAATTAAAATCTCGCAACGTCATCTTATTATTCGTTAACAACTGTTATTAAGGCGTTCATCAGTCATCGTTACACTCGTCCAAAATATAGTTTTAATCAAGGTTTTAATCATATATTTCGAAAACAAACGGTTATTTTGTTGTTATTGTCATTAATGTTCTAAGTATTGTTTTGATGTCGAACTATGTATGGTTTTAGTTAGCCGAGGACGTCAGAAGTATAATTTTAGAGGCATGGCGCCAGAAAATTGTAGTGATAATGATTTTTACTTTGTAAAGAATTGTTACATTTTTAATATTATAACATTACATTTAGGAAAATGGATTTTCCTATCCCATCAACAGACTTTCAAGATGTTTTAATACTATATTATATCATGTGTATAACCTTACAAAAATAACTTTAAAAAATATTTTTCTGTGTTATAGAGTACGAAAACCGCCGCCAAACTGTCTACCGCAAATGAGATTATACCGAGCTACCACGTCGAAGCGCTAATAGGTAAGTTACCCATCTACTCATTAACAATAACACTATCAAAATTGACACAGTATCCTCTCAATATTATTACGAGTATAATCCAAAAAAGCTACTTGTTTACGTGTTATAAAATGACAATTATCATAAAAGTAAGTAGGTAACAGGTCTAGCTTAATACCAAAAATATAAAGGAATAAATCACCAACAGAATATCCATAACGAACTATACGCAAAATACAACAAAGCATAAATACCACACCAGTATATTAATATATCTTATCCACTGAAAAGCATAATACTGATGTAACATCACACGAATAACGTTAACCATAAAGCGGGTAGTGAAATTTATCTGTAACAGGATTATAGCATGCTGCAAGATAAAATTAATTCCAGTATAGTAACTAGTACATAGCTGGAGATGGCTAAACTTTATAATGGTAGCTTATTATAATAAAACGTGGTGGTCCGAGCACCTACACGGTTTGACCTCGGGCGATTAGCCTGCTACCAGGGAGAGTTAGCTACGTACCTTTAACTTTGCATATTATATTGCTGTTTTAATATAATCTTTTGTATAAGCGTAACAATAATTAAAACTGTATTTGTACTCTTGGATAATAATTCAGTTTTAATGCAGATAACAACAATGAAAAATTATTATCGTTGCGTATAACTAAATACATGATGTAATTTTGCTTTGAAGATTATTTTCATTATAGAAATGAGATTATTATTGATTATGATTATTATTATGATTATTTTCTAGTATCTTACTAAAAATTATATGAGTATACAATATTCATAATTATAAGTCCCTTTATTTCTAAACTCAAAACAATATTTAAAGAAATGATATTATCATATTAGTTTAGACATAAAAAGTTACAGAAATATCGTTCACATTTAATTCATGTAAACATGTTTAATATCATCAATAATTTATCTGCCAACCGTACAGCAAACACGCATCGCACGCTTCGCTATAGCGTGTAGAATAAGCGTAACTTAGAAATTCCGTCCGCTATGCGAAACATTTTCTGCCTTAAATTTATGTAAATAGAGCTAATTTATACGACATTCTCACTTGTCAATAGGTACTTGTGAAGTGATCCTAAAAGGAAGACGCTATGTGGTTTGAAATCAACCCAAATTCACAAATATATTGCTTCGTAGAATAACTATGGCATTTCAACGAAATACCTTGGATAAAGAGCGTTTCCCGTGTACATAAAATTGATTCATTTAAATGTAATCAATTCGCTTTTAGATTTTGTAAGACGATCATTCAATTGAATGCTTTTGATTGAAATGGTTTGTGTGATGATAAATAATGTGTATAAAAATATGAATATACATATTATAATAATGTATGCAACGTCAACGAACAGAGTTGGTGTAAAACAAATGAGAAAATGTATTTGAAACCCGTTCGTTTGTAACAGTTTTGAAAAAACATATTAAGAAAATAAATAACTTTAAATATTAATGAATGCAGGTTTACAATTTCTAAATACTGAATATTAAAAGCAAATAGTAGACTATATAAGGCAAAATATTTGAATACTATCTAGAGATAGTATTCAAATATTTTGCCTTAGAAGAATTCATTAGGCGCTCCGAGCAACTATATGTGTATAATCAACATAATCGTATTTAGAAACTAGAAATGTATACCTAAATAGAATTTGATACATCATTCCCATAAGAAACAAGAGCAATGTGCGATATGTTTTAAACATTCATATAAATTTAATAAATATAAATTTTGCTTTTGCTGTCTTATTTAAAAGACGCATTGTAATAGACTGCATTCCTAACCTAGTATAGTATTATAATATCTAAACCAAATAATACATGAAGCACGTAACAAAGGTTAATCTAAAAGCAATTTGAACGAGATACTAAGAATAAAGAGAGCAATCACAAGCTAACAGTATCAAGAGGTTTCACTTTTGCGCGGGCGTACGAAGGGCTCCACTTAGCACGCGACCGAGCTTATCAAACAACATTGTGGACTAGCCGACTTTCGCGGGAAGATGTTGATATATCGAAAGCAACGGATCTCAGCCATTCGCGGTTTTCTACAATTGAATAGTTCGCGGTTTTGCAGCTATGTTAATCCGCTCTCGCTACGAACCCGTCTTTGTATTATATTTAATTTGCGTATATCACTTCACGACGTGAAAATCGACTTGTTTATGGCTTGACGTTCGTTAGCAATGTTTAATTTACTAGGTGTTTAACATGGCAATTCCATTAATGTTACCTACTATATAACAACTATGACCGCTCATTTAATACGTTTATGTATTCATGTATAACCAGACCCATTTATGAAACTTTACAGTTCAATCTTATATAATAAAGTAATAATGCTCTAACACTATCTTGACATTATGAAATTGTTATTTTGAAGCTATACTGTACTATTAACAGCTATATATATAGTTTTCTATAGCTTTTAATTAATAGCCAATAAAAACAGTGTATAAATTTAGCTATTTATTAAGTACTAGCGGTCTGCCCCGGCTTCGCCCGTGGTACATATTTACGTTTTCTCTACATAAGAACCATCCTCGTACTTCAAGGAATATAATAAAAAAAGAATTATCGAAATCGGTTCAGCCGTTCACACGTGATGCCGTGACAACGCGAAACGGGTGCGGACCCGCCGCCTTTTTATAGCTCCCGCCACGAAGCGCGTCGAACGCGGCAACTGATACACAAAAATAATCCTTATGGCATGATTCTGTATTCACGCGCGATGACTTATAGCGTATTTCATGTATAACTTTGGTGTTTCTACACCGATTTACATGATTCTTTTTTTATTGAATAGGTAATAATGTTAACTTTTTAAAGTGAAACTTTTATTACATCGTCTCAAACTTTTTGGTCTGTGTAGCGCATGTCGCGTGACGTACGATAATTATCGTACAAATACGATAATTATCGTAAGTTTCACTTTTACCGTGGTTTCATAAAACCACACAACATTTTTTTTTAATTAGGGATGAGTGAGAGTGTTGTAAACGTAAGAGTAGACAAATATAATCAGAAAGCGCCGAATTGCTAAGCTATTGAAGTTTCACGTGTTATTGTGAGTCAATTTTAAAAGATAGACATATGCTGTCCAGGAATTTATTTTTATATAATAATTTAAGAACATTTGTGTCGTACATGATTTCTATGTAGCTTTAACCATTAAGGCTGCACACGCGACGGAAGCTTAAAAAATGGAGTAACTTCTCCCGTTTTCCCAATATTTCCCTTCACTGCTCTGCTCATATTGATCGTAGCGTAATAAAAAGTATACTATAACCTGCCCAGGAGTATGAAGAATAATTGTGCCAAATTTCGTTAAAATCCGTCGAGTAGTTTTTGTTTCTATAACGAATATACAGACAGACAGACAGACAGACAGACAGACAGACAGACAGACAAAAATTTTACTGATTGCATTTTTGGCATCAGTAGCGATCCCTTATCACCCCTTCATAGTTTTTTTTTAAATATATTTCATGTACAGAATTGGCCTCTCTACAGATTTATTATAAGTATAGATAGCTATGTTATTTTGATGTGCGTATAAAATGTCCTAAACATTGAAAAAACTACCTGACTTGTAATAAAATAGATTTTTTATATAAAATAAAGCAAAGAATAAAAAGCTATCTTTAACATTTTCATTAAATAAGTGTCAAGCTAATAAAAACACTCTAAATATATGTGATTTTCAAATTAAATAAGCCCATAGAAGCCTTCCGTAAGATTATCGTTAGCACTAAATAAAACGATTTCCTTATAAAGTCATCAACGGCATCAAACTACATTGCTCTTAAAATATGTGACTATGCAAATAGACTGATAAAAGAAAACCGTAACTTAAGTAAATATCAAGTAAAATAAGTAAATATCAAGCACGCTCACTTTACTGCTTAACTTAATGGAAACTATCTTTCTGTTTATTAAAATCGAGAATTTATAACAGCTTGATGTAATAACTTAATCGAGAGTGGGATAAAACGTTTTATTTAATTAGAAATGGAACATTTTGTTGTTCAATTATGTTTTATATGGACACAACAAGGTAAAGGCATTATGTAAATTCGTATATAATCTTATATGATATGTACAGTTAACAAAAGTTTACTTGCAATGACAATGTACGTTATTTCTCACTAGTTTTTCATAGATATTATGATGTCAAATATAGAAATGGTAATAAAAAAATATAGAATAAAAAATAAGGCTAGGAATTCGCATCAAAATTGTGCTGCCTATGATACATTCACCTATTAATTTAATTAAAAAATTATGAAATGATGCTGGTATATCAAAACTTGGTAAAAAACTAGCCCAATAAGAGATGTCGACAGGTGCAACGGGAAATGCGATATTTAAGACCTGTATTTTACTGCAACCATTTCTAACCATAACAACAGTGGTTTTATGTGAAACAACCTAATCGAAGCTTCGATATGGAAAATTAAATAAAGATTAGCATATAATTACACCAATATCGAGCGATAAAGTGCTCTGTATTGAGATATATCTATATACTGTAATAAATACAAGTGGTAAAATGATATTTTCTCTTTAGATGTTCTTGCATTCAACACTTTTGGTGATAACTGATATAATCTCGATACGGTTGTGCTGTAAAAGTGTAAAATAGTTGCTAGTAATATCTTGTTATTAAACGCTTCATAGTTTCTTTGGATAAGGTAATAAGAAGGACACCTTATGTTTGTAAATTTTGGAACGTTCCTTTGTTTTAAAAGGTAACAAGTGACGCAAAAATTATTGATAATGCAAGCTTTTTTGAACTCTACATTGCGGGTTTACTAGTTTTTTAACAATTAAGTTTAGTTTTTAATTCAATTTTATTATTAAGCATTCAATTATTTTATGAATGTGAAAAAGATGTGAAATGTTTAAAGAATATATAAAATAAGATCACGAAAAAATCTGAATTTTGTTTAGACCTTAAAACATTTTAAATCCACCCTTCGGTGTTAAGGTTGAAATTTAATACGAAAATTTTACTTCACAATAAACATAAAATAAAATATACGAATATCACTACTGCCATCGAAAGCTTTATGGTTTTCGAAGCAGTTTTCTTAGAGCAAATAAAGCGACGGATGCATTTTCAATTATAGAGCGGATGCTCATATTAGTTCGACAGAAATCTGCTTCATATCTCTCTAAGCTAGATTCCTATTTACTCACGACACTGCATAAATAATATTGTCATATTTAAATACACCTTTCATGTTACGATTGGAAAATTAACTAATAATATGCGTTGCAAATTATAAAAATGTAGTGTACATGTAATTGTTAATTTGAACACTGTATCTTTTTTTCACAGTTAATTAAAGCAGTTATTCGCAAGCAGTCGTCACTGTATTTTATTTTGTATTTTAATATTTTTAAATTATTTCACGTGCTCACAAATAGATTGTCAATTAACTATATTAAAATTGTCAATTCGATGCAAAAAACTGATTGAAAAAGTAGCGTTCTTCCATTAGACGTTTAGAGCACTCACAGAGCGAATCGAGACATCGAAAACGAAATCCCAAAATCACGAGCACTCACGCGTAAAGTGGCTGAAAGGCGCCAACGTTTTTTTATTGATTTGTTTCAAACAATTTACGGAAATGGCATTGACTTTTACCGCAATCTATTTGAAAGTTGTAATTATTTAATGATGTACTAGATGAAACGTTACTCAATTTACTCGACCTCGAAGCCTACAAAGGTTTCTTTTGAATTTCCTTAAGTTTAAGCACAATGCTTTCTTCTTTTGATCGAATAAGTAAATTTTATATCATAAAAGCAGAAATAACGTAATACAACTTGTGAAATAACCAACCCAGGATACAATCCCTTGACCAACATTTATGACGTTTTATATTCGGACTCACAGTTCCAGTAAAGCTCTACTTGGAAGTAATAAATAATGAAAGAGTACAATTTATTTGACCGTTAGTGAAGACTTAATGTAACAGTTTCAATGAGTTGTTCAAATATAAGGGGACAAGTATCATAGTATAAAGAGGACAAGTATGTTATGGGCGAGCCGAGAGTCATGCGTTGAGACATTCAGACGGGTATGTGATAAATTAGTGACTTTGTTAACATGTTATTTCATTCAATAGTTTTCATACAAGATTCCTTCTACGTAATGTTACAAAATATATAATAAATTTTGAATCAGAACACGGTTGAAACTAGTTTATTTCTCTATTTTATAAAATCTTAACAAATTCGTAGGATACGCTTGTAGATGCAGAAGTAGTTATTTTTTTATTACTTACTTACTTAACTAGCTCTGCGATCCAAACAGAGTCTTGGCTTCCGACACGAGTTCACGCCACTTTTATTTTTTTATTAACATTCTTGTTAGTTTAATGTTAGTCATCTATCTATGGGGAAAAATTTAGGGGTATTTCCAATGGTATATTAGTAAAAATATTTATTGACTTTTTTATTGATTTTTATTGACTGCGATGGAAACTTAATAAAAAATAACTAAATTACTTAAATATTAATATTACCTAAGTTATTAATTGGTTAACAGCTACTGGCTTGCAAAATAATTATAATAAAATGAAACAAAATTTTAATTTATCCTCAATTTAAATCAACTCACTATAAATATACCTCTGATTAATTTAATTTAAAGTAATAAGTCATTTTTGATTAACATAAAACTTTCTCTTATCGGAATAAATAATTATCATTGAAACTCGTTAAATGAAGGCTTCGTAATTTTGGCTAGATAATATCAGCTACATTGTAAATTTATATATAGGTAACATTAAGATGAATCACGCGTCAAAGAGACGTTAATTAAACGAAAAATTATAAAAGATTTTGTTTATTACTACGGTACGGTTTCTAGTCTAAAAAGAGAATTCATATTATACTTTTGTTTACTTATACGTCACATAATAAATATTCATCAAAATTTAAGAAAGAATTGCCACACAACGCCACTTAGACAACAAGACCTCAATGTCCCAAAGCAACGATCAATCTTCCTTCTACCATTCCTTCACCCAATACCCACATACCAGAACATACTCGAACATTCTCGAACATTCTAGAACAGTTCATAAGCGCTTGACGGGCGCTGACGGAACAAATCCTAAAGCACTCTAACGGCCCAGTGGCCGCACGCGCGCACGAGTACATCAATTACTTGGTCGTGATCGCTTCTGCACAACAAGCAGCATAAATAAAACTGGTCGTATGCCACCACGCCACTGCCACAATTTTATGCTGATGCAACTAAAGGTCATGCCCGATTTAAAGCTAGGTGAGATTTTACGTGAATTAAAGCATATCTAATTAGTGGTAAAAGTGCTTCCTGTGCCATTATGTAAGACACTTTAAATATAGGATATATTAAGCATTTTTAAATTCATTTTCCTTGATGTTTAATAAACTTTATTTCTTATTTCCAGGTAAATAACTCAAGAATAATGTATCAACTCTTCCTGCATTGACCCAAAACATTCTGGTAACAAAAGCTCTATAAAATGTACACAGATAACACTATATGCTTTTATTATTTTGAGTTGAGGTGGAACTCGATATTACACAGGCATAGATTCTTTGTTCTTATCATTCATCTGGATAAGGTTTGAATAATTATTATAATCATATAATATACAAATATAGTAATTTACAATTGACACGTTCTCGAACATTATTCGAATCGCATTAGCATTTTATCATCGAGTTAACTCATATTATTTGAATGTCAATAAATCAAATAAAAACTGCATAGCTCACAGATAAGCTTATTATCTCACTTACCGCAGAATAACAGTGAAAAAGTGGGGTAAAAATAAAACGATCACGACTTAAGTAAATACGGGGCAGTAATTGAATAAAACGTACTATTACCGAGTTAATGTTAGCAAATAGGCTTAATCCAATTGAAATAAGCGTTTGGAATTGCATCTAAACATTTATGTGTGGTATGGGAGTCGTGACTGCGTTGTGCTCGGCACGTGCCAGCCCGTCACGCGGTGATATGCCTTTCGCTAACTAATCTAACTAAATTCCCGGTAGAAAATGTATGTGTTCGAATACTATTTATTACGCAAAGATAAACCCACATACGTGCTAAGGTTTATGGAGAGATAAGAAATTTACAATTTAATTCATAAATATTTTTTTTGTATGTTTATAGTACCTACACTAGCTGTGCTCCGCAGTTTCACCCGCATTGCTCCGCTCCTGTTGGTCTTAGCGTTATGATATATAGCCTATAGCCTTCCTCCATAAATGGGCTATCTAACATCGAAATAATTTTTCAAATTGGACCAGTAAGTAGTTCCTGAGATTAGCACGTTCAAACAAACAAACAAACTCTTCAGCTTTATGTTTGTTTTGAAAATCCCGGAACATAACAAAATATGCTACTTCTAGACTCATCTACTAGACCGTTGCAGCAACCGCACCAAATTACCAAAGCGTATTCCTTTTTTCGTCCGTCCTGTTTGTCACTTTTGTAACAATAGCCTTGATTGCGGAAACTCTACTCTTCGATTCGCTTTCGCTTCCCCGGTGTCGATACTTGTGACGACACCCGGCCCTTGTGGTTGTGGTTATTGACGCAAAATATTTTGATTTCACTGCTATTATTTTTATGTAGACGCAAAGTGAAATTCCTCACGTAATGATGCTATGTAAATAAACTTTCGTTACGATTTTTTTAAATGATAATTGCTACATGTAAACTTGCAAAAATATGTATAATATATTTGTCTGTTGTTACACATGTTATATAATGTTCCTCTTGATATCATCAAATGTATTAAAGTAGTAAGTATAATGCGAAACTAATCAATTATGTTGATGAAGCACGGTAGATGGTTTACAATCTTCGCCGTGGGTCAATCCAAAACAATCATGGAGCGAACCTCCGGGCGATATCTTACGTTATCGGCTCCGAGTCTCGAAACAAACAAATTCAATTAGGATTAAGAAATTAAACTTTAGCTCAAAGACGCCGCAAACTTCCGATGCACCGAACGAGGTCATCGTACCCGCTATCGTATTACGCATAAAAATATTTCGCCTCGACCATTTTCTTTTACGATATCATCTCGAATCGAAGTACTTTTAAACCTATTATACAATATTTTTATTGTTGTAAATGACTTGATACGAAGCTCGGTAATTATTAAATTACTTTATTTCGAGAAACAGTAGTGTGTGCACGTAGTGAGTACAGTTTTTATTAGCCCGGCCTGTATGAGACATTTTGAGGTATACTAACATGAACCAGAAACGTTCTAAGTTGTTTCTTGGAATTGTATGAGAAATTTGGTGAACCTTTGACATAAGCAACTGTGCGGCCGTTTGCTAGCTGGTAGCATGTAATTAGATCTGAGACCGCTTATCTTAAGTCGTTATGGTTATTATGTAGAGAAATGCCATACTTATGGCTTCACACTATAAATTCCTCTAAGTGTGCTTTCTCATAACATTTATTTATGAGCTTGCAGCATGAAATGGTTGCAATATCTCTAATCTTTTACTGTCGTTACAAACGCCTACTGAATATACATTATACAACAAAAAATAAAAGCAAGTTCGCGTCGCATTGAGAACTAATGTTAATTTTAGGGAATATCTTCAGGTTTTATTTCGTAGCAAGTTACTGATAATACATGAGTATATCAATTATCGAATTCTTGCTGACCATAAATGTGAATAAGTAATAATACGTCACATTAAAGCAGGTTGCAATGAAACTGCGCGAGTCTAGCCAGCCGTCCCTATTCGGATATCTGATAACAAATCAACAACGCCCCGACATGACATAAACAGAATCTAAAAGGGGCCCGACAACTTTCCTTCGATCGAGTTTTCTCGGCCACTCACACTTAGCGGATACTGTCGTTTTCAATAATGCGAGATGATTCGTCTTATCAAATTACGGGTAGTCAGTGAAAATGTGGGAATATTTTCTCATCGCGCCGCGCTGATCATAGGAATCAGGGTGAAATTGAGCCCGGGGCTGTTAATAGCCGCTTATTTGTAAGTTTTCACTGGACGCTCGTTACGCGCCATCGCGTGATGGACAAAGATACCCACTGTCAGCTGAAATAGAAACTTTAATAGTAACATGCCCTCCTGCGCAACTTGTCAAATGTCTATGTTAATGGTTTTACAATTTGCATAAATCTATGGTATGTTCATAATCGATTTATTTACATTATTTTCTTATTTATACGGGTATATTTAAAGTGAAGCTTAATTAAGAACAAAACCATATGTATTTTTAGCATTTTATAAAATATAGAATATGCGATGGGGCCTAAATTAAAAAGAAAAACAATTTAAATCATTAAGGTGAAATTTTTTACTCCAAATCATTAAGGATGTGACTCTTTTCTAATTACGTATTTTAACGACTTTTAGATAAAATTATGGGGCAAGCAAATTCATTAAATGCATTGCTAATTGCGAGCTGTACAATTAAAAAGATTTATAAGATTAATTTTACTAATTGGAGTATTTTCAGTAAAATATTTTGACATTTTGAGATTATTTGAATCTCTATAACTCAACCAAACAATGTTCATAGAGCAATAAAGAAAACATTTCGATTGGTTTCGTGACGAGTTCCCGATGTAACGACAGTTAGCTAGAGCAGGGATCGCTGAACCCATTACAAGAGGGCACGACCGGCGCGCGCCGCGGGCGCCGATCAACTGAGGAAGTGACGCCACGACCGCCGCACGCGCTCTAATAGGGCTGATAACTTTGCGATACTGTTTTTTTTTTAAGCTTGAGACGTGAACTATGCAGCCTTACCTTTATTTTTTATTTAAACGGTGTGTGAGTGTATAAATACAAACTTATTTAATCGGATAATACATTTTCAATTTGTAGAGCTTGAGCAATATGACTGTTATTCTTTGAAGTGGTCGTAACAATGAGCCATATTAAAAGGATAACAAAAAATAGATGAGGTGATCTGCCATCACTCCTTAATGACTTAAACACGAATGGAGATGGGAGGACTCCATTCATCAAACATCATTATTAGCCACTTCTTGTAATTTATGACTTGGATACTTATTAGTTTTAAAATTTGAGGACAGTACGCAAAAAATTAGAATTAAATTTACGCCTTAATTGCGACTCTACAATTCATACAAGTAACATAATGACAAAAATGTTTAGACATTCATAAATTAATCATATTGTAATCACAGATAATATAATATCGCTTTGTCTCCATACTTCCAACACAATAGATCAACATCCATATCACAATAGGCAGCGCACGAAGCCCGTATTTGCTCAAAGCGGAGCCGCTGCCCTCAGCAATCCAATATTATTCACAGTTCTACATTAGTCTCACTGGCCGACGTGACAGTCTATCTCTAACATTTCCTTCCCATAATTGGAAAATATAAACGCCTGTCCGGGCATAGCAACAATGTTAAGGAAATTCTTGCTTTGTGCGCAGGATATTTGCGTCTGAAATTTCAAGCAATACTATACAAATTGTGAAAGATATGATACATAAATCTTAACGATTTATTGGATGATATTACAGTTCTTTGTGTAAAAATAGCTGTACTTATAGAATACTGACCAGTCAGATCAGAATAAACAACAACCAAGTATATCCTTAAACTGAGCAAATAAAAAGCATTACACCAACAACACCTAAGAAAGAAAAACAATTATAAATAACCCTTTCAAGTCAATTTGTTACACATTATAACTCTTTATTTAATCTATTTGTTTAAGTATTCCTATCATATTATATCCGTACTTCAGCAATTTATAGTGTATTTATGTACCAAATCAGAATATGCAAGCGGCCTATTTCTATCGACATTCTCAAATTGCTGTCAATAGTTAACGATCTAGATAACCGATACGTGGATATAGGAAATCTCAGGACCGTTTCAGTTATGCCGCAAACCGCTTGTTTACAAATAACTTCTGCAAATAAATCCTCTACAAATGTAAGCGCTGTTTTGAAGGTAATCGTAAGAATCGATTAAATTCTCGATTCAACTGAGACACATTCATCATTATCGTCTATGTGTACTTACGGATCGACCGCTGAATATTTAATGGTTCGAGTGGTACTATATTCTACGTCTTAAACACTATGTAGGCTCGACCGCATTCATGGCATAATAGAATGGATGAATGGATTTATAACCTTACAGATGAGTAAAAAGTAGACGTTCTGCGGTTCTATTTACATAGCAGCATCCAGTCGACCCGAATACGTACCATAACAGTTTGGAGAGCCTTAAATGAAAACATTAAGGCGCGAGCGAGCACGAAGCGCACATAGAAATCGCTTTCATTATTTAGTACTGCTTCAAATCGCTATCTAGGTGTGCTATAATGCATAAATGTACTGCATTAATGCGACGCGTGGGCGATTCCGTCCACATTTCTATGATGAACGGGTCTCTGACGCCGACATGTTACGAAAATTCACCTCAATTTACATACAGACAGACCAACTGCATATTTGAGGTTAGGTTATCGATTCGCAGCACTGTTCGGTTGTTACGAGAATTATTTATGGGATACTTTGAACTGCCACTACCGTTGTCCTCCGCTTAAGGTAAAAGCAAATGAGGCATAACGACATAAAATCAGTTAGTCGCGTATCATAATTGTGATATTATCCTAAAATTAACGACAACATAATAATTTATCGCTCGCTATAAAATCGAGATCATAAAGCAGAACTGGAACAATTAACGTTGTGCGCAAAACCTAATGATATTCGCATTACACAAGCGGTAAGTAGCTACGCAATCAACGAAAACAAAGAGTCGCTCGCCATCCAAAATATCATCGTAGACAATGCGTCCGGGCGGTCAGATGTTAACCCTGCATTGCGAAAGGTAAATGCATTAGAATGTCATATGATAAAGAATGGCCCACCAGGTGATTGATGTCGGCTCGGCGCGTGGGCGGCGCGTTCGCTGAAAACACTCGCTAAATTACACCGTGTCGTGTCAATTGTGATTGGATAATTTTAGTCGGGAGCATGGCCATCGAGATCGTCGGTAACCATTGTTACACCGCATCATTATTTATCTAACGTAATTTATTACCGTTGAAAAAACATTGCTTAATTAAAGCAACACAAACAAATGTACAACGAAGCTTCGAATGTACGTGTGCCTAATGCTTGTACTGTTTTGAATTTAATGGCGCATCGCACGCGCAGCGCACGCGTCGCTAATGATCCACGGGTCGATTCCACTATTTAGTTACGCCACTGAATATATTATAGCTTTAAACTAACAACTTGTATACTTAATAGGTTCTAATATCGGACAGTTATTATTTTATATTTATGTGAAATGAGATTCTATCTGGTGTGTAATTACGTTTTATTAAACCCGTTTAAAGTTTCGCATGCATCAGTTATACCTATTTTGAGCTTGTTAATAAAAACGCAAAAAATAAATATCGATATTACATAAAGCGGTTTCATCACACAAATTGACTATTATCTTAAATAAATAGTTGCAGAATTATGCCGATATCATTAATGTACATTGAAGGCCTCATACGCCCATCAATCTTTTTAATAATCACTTTAATCGCTGTTCACTTTCATTTTGTGGTCTCGATATCAAATACCGAAGTATTTTAATCAAAGTTGATGCATAATGTTTGAGAACTCGGTTCGTATATTTACAGATTTATACGAGTTGTTTAACTACTGATCAGGAGCTGTAATTACAGCCGTTCAGATGAGATGCTATGAGAGCCAACCTTCTGTATTCTGTAGGATAATCTCAAGGATATTCTTTGCCCAAAGACTAGATTAAAAAATATAAAATACATATAAATTTTCCATTGACTTGTTTTTATTTATAAAGAGAGAGATTATTTATTTACGTTGATTAATTTTTGTTGTCTTTGAGTGATTAGGTTAAGCTCAATTCCGTCGACCACCACAGCGAAATTCTAGACCGGCAATCAAAACTAAATTTCCCTTTTCTTGCTCTTAATTAAAACTAGAAAGTAACCAATTAAGTGCAGACAAAAATTATCCCGCATAGACGAAATAAGCTGGCCGCCGTAATGCCTAGATATCGATTAAAATCTTGTTCGAAGCGGGTCTCTCGTTTAATAAATTCTACTAATGCATACTGAAGAAGCTATGTAATTAAGAACTTCGCCTGCGGCTTGCGTGACTCAATAATGGAACGTGCTTCTACATTTTTGACGGCCATAATCATAGTGAAATTGACTTGAACTTTATTATGGCTGGCGTCCACTAGGCGGATCGGGCCGGGCCGCATCGCAACGCAAAAATACGCCGGCCTATGTTTTGTATGAAACATCGTCCATTAGCGACGGATCGGGCCGGGGCGGGCCGCAACGCATTGGCGGATATCGCTTCGCAGGCGGATTTCTGCCGGCGGTGCGCTGCGGCCCGGCCCGGCCCGATCCGCCTAGTGGACGCAGGCAGGCGGATGTGAGCGGCGAGCGTCTGTTAGATAAAAATCCGCCTAGGCGGTCCGCCGCGCCCCGTACAGGTGGACGCAGGAGCAAACAGCGCGTCCATTAGAGACGGCCCGTTGCGATGCGGCCCGGCCCGATCCGCCTGTAATGGACGCCTAGCATTATAGGACAAATATTCTAATGTATTTGCTTTGGTTAATTAATTTCGTGTTTTCTAATCAAACGCGCTGTTATTAATTACAAGCTGTGTTAATAACAACGATTGACATAATTTGATCCAAGCAATGTTTGTTTAATGCCGCCTATTTTAATATTAATGTAGGTAGGTAGGTACTTAATTGTACTTTTGATTATGAAAATTATTTATTGATATAATTACAGACTTAAATAGCTTATCATTATTTCAGAAACCTCTTAAATAAAACACTTTCGGAATTTAAGATTTAACTTGAAATCTGAAAACTTTTAGCAAACTATTTTCAATCAGGTAAGAATCGTGTCCAAGAGACTTCACTCAATATCTACCAAATCACCTGTTACAATGCACCTACGTCCCCTAATCAACTGCAAGAATTTCAAATGTAAGATATGAAATACGCGAGCTCTATGACAGACTATTTTATAAACCGTACAAGATCATATTTAACAGGCGGGCACGCAACAAAATCCTAGCGGGCTATAAAACGAGAGTTCTAGTGGACACTAAGACGTTTACCGCATTGATGTAGTGCCGCATCAGTTTCAGCTTAGACCGCGACCAAGATTTACTGTTTTGTAAGTCATGCGGCCGATTTGAACGCATTTTGTGGTCGTCTACGAGGTATAAGCGGTAGCGGATAAACAGTGAAATTACCGCTATGCGATGCTATGGAGGTGCATAAGAATGACCATAATCGCAAATAAGCTATATGAGACTTTTTTCAGTTTTTATTAAATAGACGATCAAAACATATTCCCAATTATACGTATTATGTATTACCAGTCAGTAAATAAAAAAGAACTAGAGCCATAAGAATTTTAAAGCGTTTTATACGTGCTCTGCACATATAATTGTTCATCAGAAACACGTTCTCAACTTGTAATAATAATTTATTAACTTTAAATATAATTGAAAACGGGTAGAGCTAACCAAAAATTCATACCCTATTATTGTCTTAAAGCTTAATAGAACTTTAAAACAACTCGAATACATTAAATATTAAATGATAACGGTATTAAATCTCCGCTCCGCTCGTCACATACACCACACGCAAAGGGCCGTTTGTGACGATTCTAAAGAGTACTTCGCTATGTAGCTGATTGTGATGTATGATAGGATCGTGCGGATAATAACCGGCTAAGTTTCGATTGAGAGAGCATTATGTAAATCTCATTCTGCGCGCCAACTCTAAACACGTCACGTAACACATTTTAGCTATTTACCTGGATATTCTAGTACACTGTGTGTTTTAGTAATGGTTCCGCTACATTGTACAAGTAATAATTTATTTAAATAATATTAAAATCTGTAGGTACTTTCTTTTCATTTCTGTACGAGGCACAAAGTTTCTAATTTTTGTAGGTTTTGAAAAGGACGTTAAGCGACTTTTTGAGTTATTTGATTATCTATAACTTTTACTATTTAAAATCATTTAAGGACATTGAAAAGGGGACAGAACCATAACTCGCTAACGAACAATATTACCATCTAAATCAACATTCTACATACCCAACGTCCGTACAATAGAAATTTATGCTATTATAAACAAGGTTATTTATTTAGTATACAACACTATAACTTTTCATCTAGACCTCATAAAATCTCATTGGCATCGTCTAGCCATGTCTCCGCTTTGAAACTAAATACTTATTGCCAAAGAACAGATTAGTACTATAGTGTTTATCATGAGCTCTAAAAGTCATATGTAGGCGGGACCAAGAGTCATCACTTGGGCATAAATACGCTGACCTGATCAATGTTATCGTGAATGTCAGAGTTGTAAAATTTACACTATACGATATCAAGCGGTATCTCACAATTTACCATATTATCCTTTCCGCTGTATTAATTTTAGCTTCCATTGTATTGACATTAATAATACCGAGGTGGCGACAATTATAATCGACCATCGAGTTGACTTGCGCAGTGCACTGTTATGTTTTGTAAGCATTTTCTAAAAATGTGTAACCGAAATTCAAAACAATTGCTTCCTGTAAATAAATCCAGTAATATATCTAATACTAGCGGTCCGCCCCGGCTTCGCCCGTGGTACATATTTCGCAATAAAAGGTAGCCTATGTTCTTTCTCAGGGTCTAAAGATTGTCTGTGTCAAATTTCATCAAAATCGGTTGAGAGGTTTAAGCGGGAAAGCGTAACAGACAGACAGACTGAGTTACTTTCGCATTTATAATATTATAGTTGGGATGTACACATGCAAACATACAATGGTGAATAACATAATTACTATGTAAAATTGCATAGTTTTTTGAAAATTGCGTTTTTGCACTGAACTTGATTTCCATAGCAACTGCAACTCTTTCTAATCTTCCATCCTGAATGAAAAATTGAAAAGATATGATGAATTTCCAGGCACATACACCACTTAAAAACAGACCTTGGCTCGGTTACATTTAAACCTTCTTTACTTTTATAGAGTTATCCAAGAATCATTGCATGTTAATGACGAGTACAGATGCGGTAAAAAATACATATTTCAACGTCCCAAATGTGTCGCTGCATAATTGATGTGAATGTAATGGTGGCATTTTACGATGCCTCCGGCGCGTAGACGATGCAACCGTGAATATGACCAATAACGTCTTAATTTGATTGGCGATAATAGGGCTGCTACAATGTTTATTTTTGGATGTCGCAATTTTCTTTGTTCGATTTCGTGAACACAACCCGGAACGTTTAAATTTTAGTGAATAGGTAATTTTCAGTTCCAGTGCTTTTTAAAATAATGCAAACACACATACACCCTACAACTTTTTTAATTTAAAAGCTTTCTTGGACCTGATAAAATAAATCTTTTAAAAATATATAGGTTCCCATTAATTAATGTCAAATTTGACAACCCTATATTCTGATATCACTATATAGGAGGAGATACTCAATAACCAAAATTGTGCGCTGGACAATTTTTCAACTAGACTGAATTCTTCGAAAGTTGATTTATGGTCGCATTGAATACGTCTTCATTGAAGCTTCGGGCAGGTCGTGAGTGGGAGTTATCGACCCGAAAATATTCAAAAGAGAATCCCGATGAAGTAATAAATCATATTCTTTGTGAAGCTCTCAATATACAGCCCTGTACATCCTTCGAAAGCACATTTATCATTGCGGTCAACACAGCATTTCGAGAGTGAAAATTTTCGCACGTTATCTCAAAGCGAAATTGAGAAATAATAAGTGACCGTTCCGATCCTTTTGATGATCTCCTGCACTTATGTATATGGCTAAATTGGCCGGATGACTTTTAAATTTCTTCACATCAGGTGCAAATTAGTGGATTGTTATCGAGAACGTTATGGCGACCGTAATATCCGAGTTTTATATTATGTGGCTCATCGCTACGTAGGTAACGGTTTTTTAACTGTTTACTCAAATGTAATAAAATTAAGTATCTACTTACACTGCATTTTGTGATCCATTCACGATCCAATAATAAACGTGATATAAATGTTGGAGAAATGTGAAACTTCCGAGTAACTGGAAGTCGCCCTGTTAAGATAACATCACTAAAGCAAAGATAAGAGGAATATCAACAACGAACAACAATATATTACGAATATCTTATAATAAATAATCGAAGTGAAACAAATTAAAGAAATCTCCATTAAAATATAACATAATTATATTAATGTTGTGTGCTTAAACACAAGTGAGACATTACCAACTTCATTTTAATTATAAAGATAATATCAAGAAAGTCTTGCCCTTAAAATATATCATTTAAGTTACTTAAACTAAATGATCTAATGACATTTTTATGTGACCAATTAATTATTTTTATTTAACGTATTTTGTATGTTCTATAAAAATATTATAGAATATTCAAACAACATTTTATAATAAAGACTAACGCTATAAAGAAAACGTTCAAGTCAATATAATTGAAATACGCTTCGTATTATAAGACAATAGAGAACAAGGAAGTGGGCTATCACCAACATTAACTGGAGTGGACACAGGGCAGTGTCGCAGCTTTGTGCCTTGTGCCCTGCTTGCATACTTTCACCGCTTCCCTATATATCGATAAGGCTCGTTTGATACGCCCTAGTACTCGCTCCAGTTAAAACGATTTAATGCGAGCGTACTTTGACTTGTAGCAAGAGAGTTTCTTTGAGTACCTACACTAATGTGAAATTATATTATTGAACTACAATTAAATACAATATAAACTTATTTATACAGTTTCAATTTTCATTAAATTTTATATTCTCTTAGGAAAAGACATACAGTCTATGCGGCAAACATTAACTGTTGAAGATTTTAACGAATTATAAAACATATATTTACTGATCAATAAATTCTTCATATGAACAGTTAACTGTTAAACAAAGCTTCGAATCTCATTATTTCACGTATTTATTGTTAATTGTAAAAGCACATCAATGGGTACTAAACTTGAATATCTATATAGTCACACATAAAATCTAACATGGAAAGTCGTAAAAATTACAATCGCTGGATATTATCAGAGTGCTTATCTTTTAAGATAGCTGTTATAAATGTGCTTAGGCTTAGAGATCTTAATAACTTTATTAAGTAATTCCAGTTACTGGCAATGTAAATGCTCTATCAAAATGTATACCGGGCTAGCACTTGTTACACATTACTTATCGAACGGCTCTTGTAGCATTACGAATACCTTCGGGCTATCTTTATTTACTCCCATTTTATACCTATCCAATTTAGTTGGACTGGCATACGAATCTATGAAGTCAGCAAATTGTTTCCTTTATGTTTATTCTACATAATTTTACACATTTTATATTCTGTACAAAGAAATAACAAGTTTCTACTTTTGTTTTTATGGACGTTTTATATTATGTACTTACTTACATCAATAAAATCTGAAATCAAATGATACTTAAACAGAAGTTGTATGATAAAATTAACTAAGAAGTTAAAATTATATTTAAAAGGAATGAATGACTATTATCGACTATTTTCGACTTTTGTTCAATAAGATATTTCGAAACACTACGATCATTTCTCATTTATCTTACATGTAAAACACAAACAGATCAATTATTTTAATTTAATTCTATCAAACACAAATATCACCCATTAAAATGTTGCAATAGCAACACCACACTTACAATTAATTCCCAATGTTTGCGCTAATAAAGTCTTTATTGAATAATACTAATTAATTGTCGAATCGCTAATAATTACACGACAACATTTAAGGAGCAGGTTCCATTGCGCAATCGCTTCATATTTCATTACTGAACTATAAGCGTTTCAAGCGATGTAATCTGTCAGGGGCTGGACAGTGGACTGTGGACACGGACAGGTAGCGTTGCGCAACTCAAAGAGAGCATTTCAACACGACTATTAAGAACAAAAATAATTCGAGCACGAAACACTAAAACTGTCTTTTTACGAGATTCATTTTTAAGACTCACTTTCGTTCATTAATGTTTACGATTTAAATGTTTAACTCCCGCGCAGTCGCCAGCTAACTGATAATTTGTTGTGGTTGTCCCCCGTCGCCTGTCATCAAGGTAACACGGATTCGTATCAGCGTTTTGTTATTGCCCACATGGTTTGTGTGCATTTATTTTGAAATTTTGAGGATTGAGGGATTGTAAACTCTTAAATTTATGACGATCAAAGACAGCTAAACAAGATAAATAATTAATTTATTTGCACAAAATAATTTAACAAATTATAGTGACTTCAGGCTCCCAAAATAAAATAAGTACATATCTATTGAATCAACATGATTAGTCTTACCATCGTTGATTAATACTTTTCATTATTCTTTACTTGATGAATCTAATGTAATAGCTTAAATAATTCGAGGCTCCTCCTTCTGACCTCACGAAAACAAATTCCCTCCGCCACGGTATTAAGGAAAATGCCGTAAATTTCATTTATCATTTGCCATTTAAATCTTACAACAAATATTTTAAGGAATTTGTTGGCAGTGACATAAACAAGACGCAATAAATGCGCTATTTGTTAAATGCAATTGATAAAATAAGGCAGAATTTCACCGCATTTAATTATAAGCAAACAGCAACATTTTTTCTTATCACGACCATTAAGTGCCTTCTTACGAAGAGGCTTTCATTATTGTATTTATTTCGGTCCGATATTTTCGATATAATTATTTTTATTTGTCAGCCGCTTGCTCCGTTACTCCGCTTACAAATTGACTGAATATGAAATAAATTGTAAACTCAATATTCATTTGAGATGCTAAATGTTAACGTGTAATGTGTATGGTTTCTTTTCGTATTTGAAAGTTTATTGTATTGCAATTAGTGTTTTTTCCAAAAAATCTCGGAAAGTAAAGATATGAATTTATATATTCCTCCAAAACGCATCGAGCTCCAAGCCTTTACCAGATTTGTAAAACAACATCGGAAAATTTTTGGAACATAATATCAAACGATTATTTTTATTTTACGTAACTTAAAATGCCGTTATTTAAAAAAAAGTACGCTTAAAAGTACCACCTTTCCATCAATGCATTCAGGGCAGTAAGGTGTTTTTTATGTTTTTTCGCATGCGTTTATGTTTTATGCAGAGGGAGATGGACAAAAGCTTTCGAAAGGGTATGGAAAACCTTCAATAACTAGAAAACTACACACACGTAATATTTGCTTCCCTTTTGTTCACTTGTAAAGTCTACGTAACTACGTACCTAATATTCCAGAACTACATAAATTAGTAGTCAATTATTACTATAACATACATCTCACCTAATTCTAATCAGAAAAATCGATCGTAAAAAGTGTTATCATTATATTAATTCTTTATTGGTATTGAAAGCCAGTTAATATTTGCACTCGTAAATTATTTCAATCTAAACAGTCTTACTGTATGTCAATCATGCTCGTTTACAAGATTATTCATTGATTTATAGTTTGCTTAAATAGAAACTGGATATAGTTTCCGGCGCGGCGCAGACGAATTCTCGGATAATTAAAATTGTCGAAAATATTCATCTTGCCAATCTATTTTATTAAAAGATCACGTTTGTTATTATTAGATACCCGTCAATCAGTATATGAAAATATGCATTAATGATGCAGTGATTATTCCGTGACCATAAATGAAATTATTCAATTCTAACCCGCGTAGTGGATAATAAAAAGAATTTTGTTTTGCAGGCTGATTACCTATTGGCACTTTAAATTCGATCTATATATATATATCAAGACACATTCACAACAAGGCAAATGATCACCTATTGTTTAATTACTTACTAACAAATAAGACTTATGAAACTCAAGTATAGATTTTGGTCATAAGAGAGAGTTTTCTATATAAACATTGCATATTTCCTTCAGATGGAATCAATGGATCGTTAAAATATCTATCTTGTGTTATGTACGCGATACTGCGATACTATACAATGGGCCGATTTCACTTTACTGAGTGCTTCTATCAAAACGATGCAAAAATTTATTGGCAGGTATACTTTATAATATATTATATAAGGTATACCTGCCTTATGTACGAATAATACTATTTTAAGGTAAATAAGAAGGACCCAACCTTTACCCCTCTACCTTTTACAAGTGTTTGCAATTTTTATCGTCAATAATAAAGTTATTTTCCCAAGTGGCAATTTCTTTTCGTGCCCTTTTTGATACAAAGCGACTGACGACATGCAACTTTTAACATTACCGTGCGTCAGACAAGATTGATGATGTATTGATTTAATATCGCTTTATTGAACTGGAAATGTATGGTTTCGGTTCGTTACTCATTTGTTAATTAATCGTAAGACGCCCGCTCGAACATTAAATTCAATTTCGATTAACGTAAGTATGTATAACGTCGTAACGTCCGCGTCGGCTCGGTGTTTACATTCTCGAAAATTATGGATTCATTCATCGATTTATATTCATCAATCTGAATAGACTCACTTGTGTTTAGCCCTTTTCTGTACTATGAACAGGTTTTATAATTTTTATAAGGTACATATTCGATACTCATTTCGATACTCTGGAAAGTATCGAAAATTGCGAATGTAGAATTTTAGATTTTAACAAATGAGGATCCTCAATTTTTCCAGAACACCTTTTAGGTAAGATTTTATGCGTTCAGAAGAATTAAATAAAAATTGCGTATATTATGATATAACTAATTATATACGAATATGACCCAGTACTAGATATCTACTCCTCAAGATTACACAAGACGCCGATATCACCCTATATCTTGTTTTCTAATTTACTCGATCAGTAGAGCACTTATCTGGTTTAATATTGATGTGTTTTTACCATAGATGAGAACATGTTCAATTAAATACAGGTCTATTACCAATAAACATTGAAATTTTCAAACATACGCACTCACTTTAGTAGGAGGAAGGTTGATGGGTCATAAAAGTATTTTGTAATCGCCGGATTTTAAATAGGTATACATCAAGCTAAGTAGGTACCTACGGTATAAAGTATATTTTTTTTTTTTTTTTTATACAACAACCGACAAAGGAGCGGGCGGTGTACTGATGAAAATGATCACCGCCGCATATGAACAATTGCAACGTTAGGTAACTTTGCGATTGTTTTGCCGGCCTTTGAGAGACGCGTAGGCTCTTTTTTTGAAGGCATCCATATCATAGGTAGATGGAAACACCGAAGATGGCAAGCTGTTCCACAATTTTGTTGTTCGGGGCAGAAAATGCCGTGAAAAACGCACAGTTGTTGAGAGCCACTCATCCAGGTGGTGCGGATGGTACTTGAGCTTGTGTCGTGCAGTGCGATTGTGGAATTTGGCAGCCGGTATTAAGCCAAAAAGTTCCTCGGAACACTCCCCATTGTACAGGCGGTAGAATACGCACAGAGACGCAACGTCCCGCCGCAGTGCCAATGGATCGAGCCGATCGGTTAGCTCGGGTTTGCCGACGATTCGAGTGGCTCGACGTTGCAGGCGGTCAAGAGGAAGTAGTTGGTATTGGGGTGCTCCAGCCCAAAGGTGAGAACAGTATTCCATATGAGGCCGAACTTGTGCCTTATAGAGTTGCAGGCGGTGAGCTGGCGTGAAATACTGTCTCGCCCTAGCGAGCACCCCAAGTTTCTTAGAGGCCAATTTGGCCTTGTTTAAAATATATGTAGATCACTTATTTATTATAGTAAAAAGCGCAAACAAAATTCTAAATTATGTAGTTCGCAATTTCATTAAAATTTATAATCCAATTTTAAAAGTTCATCTTTACTAAGGAAATCTCCACTATACATCATACTTTATAAATAATTTCAAATATCATTTAATTTAATTGCTTTAAAAATATTTCAATAATAGGTCTTCAAGGAAGCAACTACGCCTCGGGTGTAACATTAATATTAACAGCGAGATAAAATATAGACATATATTTCATGGTGATTACAAATATTGGTTTCCGATCGCTCACCAGACTACCGACTTCTTACTGCCTACTGCTGACTACCTACTGACTACTACCGACTACCCGGTGACTTGTCGCCGGATGTATCTAAGTATATTGATGGGACCAGTTCAACGCGATCAAGGCTTCGCCAATTTCACCTCCGTGTTTCAACCAGTTTTAATTGCACCGTATTATGCACGTAGACATAATTACCCTTTTAAATCACATTCTCCTTTTAATCAACATGCAAAGCCAAGTGCAAAGAAAGCGCCGTTAGGTTTATACGAGTAATTAAATTAGAGTTCAGTAATGAGGCAATCAACTAAAGCGCGCTTCGCTGTGGCGCGGTTCGGTTACAATGCTGTTGTTCGAATTAAAGTTTCGTTAAAATACCGCAGAGCAGAGGTACAAGTCCCGGCCGGTATCGGGACGAGAGACATAAATTCGACGATGTCGTGTTTTTGTTGCTATTAAGATGTGATCCTGTCGCTGTAACGAGACAACTGATCCGAGGACAATGGGTGGCCGCCCGTTAATTGATTCGTTCAAAACTTTTATAATTATTACAACAAACGATCATAACAAGAAATGGTACAAGATTTATTGCCGCCTTTCAGGGGCAAATGTGTTGGGCATGTTAATGTTCAACCATAAATGTGATAGATTAGCAATAAACCTTCACGATCAATGACGGAATGTACTTTATAAAAGCCTAATTAATTTTAACGATTTAGACACACTTTACGTAGGTTTACGAGGGACGGACCATTTGATTGAATTCTAATTAAAAGTAATAAGTAACTAAATGAAGAACTAGTTTCGAAGACATTTCAAGATAAGCGAGGCTCAGAAGTGTGTGTAGAAGATGGACCACAATATTATTTATTTATGTTAAACAAAAAATTCAAATCTCAGTAACCAAACCCAAGGATAGGTATTCAAAATGTTCACTATCCTTTCTGTAAAAGACTATATTGGTAGATATATCTATTAACAACCACCGCATTTCTAATGCAATTCGACACTCTTACATTACATCGCAAAAAAGATTTCATCACAACAATTTCGCGCTGTTACGCACAATTGTTACCCTACAAAATTAAAAGTTAATAACATAAAATGATCTTATAACAAGAAGCATGAGCACCATAAAATGATAAGTTAATCACGGTAATTCATAGTGCATTAACTTGCTATATAAATACGTATCGGGCGAGCCGCGTCGCCGATGCAATTATGTTGTTATCTAGAAACCAAGTTTTGCTTCATTTATAAGCCCATTATGTCTCTGGACACCTGAAACATATAATAGAGTTTGGAGATAAATTACACCTAACAACTACATATATAGCATTTGAAGATAAACGCTACAAGGCAACGCATTTAATTTAGATACAACAAGAAATATATAGCCTTAAATGGTAAATCAATATTGGTTTAACAATTTCTCGTTTAATCACTTTATGGACTCATAAAGTATCAATTAACGAGGATAAATATTTCGTTTTCGGTTTTATGGACGGGCATCTTTGAAGAAGTTACATAGGTTTCTATTTTATATTCCTCAATCATCTACTAATCAAATATAAAGAGAATAACAACCTTAGTAAATTATTACAATTTGTATCACATGCTTTTGATGCAAGCCTATTAAAATCGTTCTTTATAAACTACCACTTCTTTCTTTACTGTTTTTATTTAATTATAACTAATTTTGTTAAATCTTCCATCCGTTTTCCTTTATCCCCATTATTGAATTGTCCAAAGCATATCGCTTGGTCAAAATTAACCCTATCATTTCTCTAATCATAATTAACGATACTAGCCCATGAAATGGAATTATGTCGACTAATCGTTTCGCAACCATCATTCAAATTTGTTGCTTATTGATTTTAATTTATGAAGTTATTACTTTATATTGACGTATAAACCGACCGATTGATTGATAAATCATTAAATTTGATGGCCATTACGATATTGAATGTATTATTTTACGATGGCGGAATGATCAATGGTGTTTGTTTAGAAAATTAGTAAAGAAATACCATACTGATAATATTTAAATAACAAGGAAACAATAGCGTAAAAGTAGTCATTCAAAAACATCAATAATAATGAAATTAGCATTTATTATCGTAAAGACTTTGCTTTTACAAAACATGAACTTATTATTGAAGTTATGTGAAATATTCAACATAAAGCTGCCAATACTGATTGATTTACATGTAAACGATTTAATTTCCTATCAACAATTTCAGAGAACGCGTCAAAAATGTAGTAATGATGTACAAATCCATTTGAATTGCTAATCAGTGATTACCCTTGTCAATAACAGCGTAGAAACTATTTTTATGTCTGTATAAGTAAGAAAGGACAAACTGGCTGAGAATCTGCTTTAGAAAATAAAACACATATGGTTCTAGCCACAGATCACAGAAACTAAATGTAGCTATGTTAGTCTCTAATGTAAATAATTGAACTTAATCGGTAGAAAAAATCTTTATCGATTGTCAAAGTTTTATGTTCTACCATTACCATTCGAAAAAGCATCTTCGATCTCTGTGATAATAACAAAAAATTATAATAATATTTATTATACATACGCTTGCTTTTTTTAATGTTTGATCCTACATCACAGATCAATACATCCGCACCTATTGAATTTGATACCTTATAATATATAATTTGTACAGGGAAAATAAAACAGTAAGAGGTAGAGATATTAAATGTAAGATCCCAATTGAAACAAAATTGTAGAGCCGTTGTGATAAAGAAACACGCGTTAAGTAAACCGTACATTCCATCAACTCTATAAAAGTGAGCACTTCTTACAAACATCTAAAGCACTCACGTCACTATAAATTGGAGCGTGGATGGTCAAGATGAGTATGTAAAGCAGGTGTGTCACCTTATAAGGCATAATAGCGTCTTGACGCATTTCAGGAGTGCTCTCTTTGTAAGAGAAAGTTCGCCGCTCGAATTGCGTGCTTAATTAAGTACTAGCCCATTTTGGTTATATTATGAAATGCTATTCAATATTGTGTAGAAGCCTGGGCTTTGTTAATACGCTATCGGCTGAGATCGTGGTTAATAGACATACAATAATTAGTTCGTAAAGGTATTACGAAGGCGGACCTATTATTAAGACACGAATTTAGAATATTTTCGTACCCTTTCTATTTACTATAATAATCTGATCAAGCAGGAAGTTTATTAAATTAATACGACATGACAAAATTTCATCTAATTATGCTACGATTTTTGTGTTAAAATTTATGAATATACAAAAACTCTATCTACCACTTATTCATACTTCTATAACAGTTATTTACCTGAACAATCATTACCCATAATAGCGACAGCGTAGCCACCGCCGCCAGAACTATTATTTACAAGCCAAATTATAATTCTCGTTACACAAATCTTTAGTAGCAACAAGATGCAAGCAATGTGACCCCACGCACCTCGCTTAAAGCGCAGTAAATACTTAACAGATAGTACCAAGCTACCAGTTTTTAGTTATTAAGTGATACAGGAAACTAGCCGGTCCCACATGAATCTAAATTTAATACCAATCGTGATCGAGTAGCGGAAATTATTGATTATAAACTGTATCTAACTGTTTTATACTGTCGACATTAACAGATATGCTCTAATTACTTTATTTCTCTAACACGTGGTTAATGATAATTGGCCAATGTGTACGTGTAGGAAATACGTTTGAGATTTAACAGAGGCATTATGAGTATCGATATTAAAACACGTTCATGGAGCAGAATATCAAAGACATCAATCAAAGATTGATAGCGCTCTGTGATAGCGCTGTAAGGAGCGCTCTATCGTGATTTTGTCCACGATTCTTTAATTTAGTAACACACATGATGACAATTAGGTAAATGATGATTTAAAAAAAGCGTGTTAAAAATAAATGAATCGATATTTTTGTCAAAATATGATTTTTTTTTTATGCAATAGGGGGCAACAGAGCAGACGCGTCACCTGTGGTAAGTGCTCCACGTCGCCCATATGTATGCACAGTGCCAGAGACATTGTGAGTATGTTGCCGGCCTTTCAAGTAGGAATATATATATGATGACTAGTATACTATAACTGAGACTAGTAGACTAAAATTTTTACTATCCATATTATTTTGTTTGCAATAAAAACATCTCTATCTATTCAGAAATATAAATTGTACTTTCACAATAGTATACAAATTGTGCTACAATAAACGAAAAGTAGTTATAGTTAGAATTCAACAACCCACATTTACAATTTGTTTAACATAAATCCGGATTAAAAGCAAATCATAGCTCCACAATCCACAAATACACCTACCACAGATTGAGTTCTCGAATCTACAAACGAAATTTATTCGAATATAA
Organism: Colias nastes; assembly: GCA_907164665.1. NCBI lineage: Eukaryota > Metazoa > Arthropoda > Insecta > Lepidoptera > Pieridae > Colias > Colias nastes. The sequence continues at coordinate 9,640 of CAJQZM010035776.1, read as the reverse complement.
ACGAAATCAATGTTTATGTTGTTCTCGATTACATCACAATTTGTTTATCTGAGAAACGAGCACAGAACCAAAAGGTATAAAGCAAAGTAAATTTAATCTTAAACTTTTATTTTAAAATATTTTATGTATGTTCCATTAACAATAACAAGTTATAAAAACTCTTACACACATTTACTTCTGACCAATTTCTGTACCATATCTGATCAAAGCGAGCTTCAAAGCAGATGACTATATTTTTGCATATATTATTAATTTTGTTACGTATAAAAACATTATGAATAAATGTCATTTTAAATGTAAAAGGTGAATCCACTTTATGAAAATTTATACAACCGCCAGCTTTCATTTAATACTGCTTAAAGCGTATACGAAAAGTAACAATCATTTTATCGAACCCAATAATTTCGATAATATGTTGATTTTGAATTATTCTCATAATAAGCGTTCACCTTGCATGAATTTACATTGGTCGAAGGTAATTTTGTATCGATTATTGCGAATTTCGAAACTGGTTCGCTCTTCGCGTAATAATTCTTACAACAATGACGCCGATCGAATTTATTAATTAAAACGCATATCCATTTAAATCACAAGCTCCATTTTCTTTTTTATATGTTTTTAATGAAGTCCATATATGTAATGAATGGTCGCTCCAGTATTTACATCGATCTTCTTAATCGGCGCGTGGAAACGTTTTTTGTTTCATATTGGTCCGGTTTTCGAACTCTGCTATAGTTTTGGCAATACGATATTGAAATATAAAAACAACAAATGCTATTACATTTATTTGCTTCTCAATGTTACGCTATTAAACTGAGGTTGAGGAAAATAAAACAAAATTCCTTAAAAGCTTAAATTTCGTATCGTAATAAATAGCAATGATAAAAATATCTCTTTTACATAACAATGTCAATACGAGCATCACCGTCCCGCAACAAGGGGATAATGAGCACTCGTTTATATTATTATAGGAATGATCTCGATTTGCAACAAGTTATAGTCAATCATAAAAACTGGTTCGTTTTCAAAATGACTTGCGCAGCGCTCTCGTATTATATAACAAACCTTTTATTTCACTCCCTTGGAAAACAGTTCAAATTTAACAAAATCGGTCCATTACATAAAGATAACGATTTCGACGTAAAGCCTCTGTTATTATAGATCGAGTACTTGTCCATACATTTAAACCAATTCACAAATTGGGAAGTATCTTTCCCTCGTATCCTACATAAACTTTTTTATTATTAACTTAAAAGTGCTCATTGTAAAAAGACATTGTGATCCGACTACTACGCAAAGTCATTAATACATTTTATATTCTACAACTCTTAGCTGTATGTCATTGTATTGTGTCCATTTTAAACTGTAGATAAAGAGAAGCAATAAACAATGAAATCGCTACACGTCAACAATAATAACTAGAGTCGAGACACGTGGGCCGGCTGAATATAATGCCAAAAGTTCTTGCTCAATCTGAATCATATTTGAGACATACAGATCGCCGTTATGCCAAGCAAAATGGTACAAAGCATCTGAATTGGACTTGAATTAAATTTCATTGCACTATTTAACTATGGCATCTTTATTTAACATAAATAACACATATTATCAACCGAACTTCATGTTATATAGCACATTATTTCTTTAAAAAATTAAAAAAGACGTCTGAAAAAGCTGAAATAATGTAAAGAACATAGGTAACGCCCAATCGGAAGGTTTTAAGTAGACTTCTCACGTCTTTCTTGCTACCGAAAACGTATTTCATATTGAGCAATTTTAATCGACGATAAATACATTACAAGTTGTTAAAATTAACCTCCAAATGTTGTTAAACGTGCATAATTAACCATTATATGTTTACCTTTATAAAATTTTCCGTTCGTACTGTACAAATATATCTTTGCTACTTACCAAGATAAAACGACTGTTAAATATAGGAAATCTTAAATATCTCACATTATAATTAATAATCGCCTAATATTCTATTTAAAAGAGAATGTGTGTGCCGAGCACATGTGTCAGAAGTGAAGCTTCTTTGGTAAGATTCTAAGATATCAAAATTGTCTCATAACTCCATGACGTGACGGTATTGCCACAACGCGACCTTTAAATTTTACTCTAAACGTGCCTAAAGAAGTTTCGTTTCAAACACAATGTACATAATAAATTAAAACGTTTACATGTGTTTACATCCTTGTTTCATCATTACAGTATATCAAAGCACATTAAAAGTTGATATCATCCTCTTGAATCGGTCATCCGTAATGCCAAGGCCCAGGTGGGCAGTAAAGCATTGTTTGTCAATTGATATTGGAAGTATTGGATTGCTTCTGTTGCCTCATCCGTGCTATATGTTTTACGTAACGCGATCTGTATCTAGGAAAGGATGATTTATTTTGCGATCGCTGTTTGTTCTGGTCTGTTTCGAAAGTTTGGAACTATTGTGTATTGGGTTGAGTGAGCTGTTCCTTAATACCATACGATTTTTAATAGTAGAGCTAATAGATAGACGTGATAAATAGATATAAAACGACGTAAATGTTCTCTACATTTTTCATGGAATGCTTGGAAAATATTGAAACCAAATTACCTACTGATGTTTTTAATGGAACAGCTGCTCATAGTAAGATAAATAAAAGCGCTACGATATAGCGCTTTATGCTTGTGTAGTAAATATTTCTATAAGAAAATTCAGATAGACTTATTGAAACAAACAATTTAAAAATTTTTTTCTTAACACAATGTGTACACAATTAAAGGATCATAATAATTAATGCTACAAAAAGCACAATAGCGCTTATTAATTAATGCATAAACTTACAATTATAAGCATTCCAACATTTAGCATTCACACAATACAAATAGCAACAATTATTATACAATCAAGAATGGGAACAGTAATATAGAAAACATACACTTTGCGATCATAAAATCGTCGGACGGTCTTGACCCGCATTACCTACGATTATACGGTGTCATTAGCCGCCCCCATCGCGTTCAGACGGACGGTAATGATGGCTGGTGGTGTGCTTATCATTGGAAGGTCGTAATGAATGTGCAGGTGAACCCGTGCTGTATTGCACAGTTTATATTGATATCTAGTACGTGTTGAGTGTTAGGAGTTGTTATTCAACTTGAAATGAAAAACGAAAAATAGTTGGAGTAGGTTGGTTGGCCATCGTGACTTTTTTGCCATTAAGAGACTGACATAATGCCAGTTCTTTGGTACGGTGTTCATGCAGAATTTCCTCATGTTAAAAAAACCTAATTTTTATATGTTACTAGCTTTGCTCCGCGGTTTTACCCGCATTGCTCCGTTCCTGTTGGTCTTAGCGAGATGATAATATATAGCCTATATATAGCCTTCCTCGATAAATGGGCTATCTAACACTGAAATAATTTTTCAAATCGGACCAGTAGTTGCCGAGATTAGCGCGTTCAAACAAACAAACTCTTCAGCTTTATAATATTAGTACAGATATGTTATGTAAGTATAGTTGTGGAATCTTGGATCCTGTTCAGAAATTCGTTAGTCCATAAATAAAAAATGCGGATGGAATCTCTTTACGCAGGTTTTTACTATGACGTAAAGTACATACCTATTATTATAAGGGCCGGTTTCACCACTTATTAATAATTTGATTGACGTAAATTTTCATACATTGTTTTTTTTTCAGAAACCGAGGTGGCAGAACCTTTAATTTTAGCTTACCAGAATGAATTGTCTGTTTAGCTTATCTGTCTATCAGCCAGAAGTGATGAAACTGGTCATATAAGTGTTTTTTTTTATCTGTCGCTATCTTCATTCTATCGAATGTTTTAACTTTTAACTACATCACTATCTCTAAATGCAAAACTAAATCCATGGACATTCATTTAAGAATTATAAAAATTCTTACTTTACAGCTCACAAGAGATCAAATAATTGCAAGACCGGTTCTAAATAATTAAAAATTGAAATCATATTCAATAACTATACAGGTCACACACAAGATCTAACTGTAGCTTCAACCAGACCTTGTGTGTCAACGAGTACATAAATAGTTGCTTTGCGATATTATTAATCAAGACTTGCATACTGTAGTAACCAGTCAATCTATACTAATATTATAAAGCGAGAGTATGTTTGTTTGTTTGTTTGAACGCGCTAATCTCAGGAACTACTGGTCCGATTTGAAAAATTCTTTCGGTGTTAGATAACCCATTTATCGAGGAAGGCTATAGGTATATCATCACGCTAAGGCCAACAGGAGCGGAGCAATGCGGATGAAACCGCGGGGAACAGCTAGTATCTGTATAAAACGATGTTCAAATATACTAATGTATAATTATTATAGCTAGGAATGACCGATGACAAGAAATGAATAATTTGCATACACGCTTAATTCGCTTCGCTTGCTATCTGGAGTGTGGTTTTCCAATTCTTATTACCACACCGATTTAATTAAAATGCAATTAACTAGATGGATTAAGGCAGAGGTATTGGGAGCGTAAGTTTAATCATAAATGCTAATATAATTATTGTTTTCTCTTTTCTTACAATGTAGAATAGCAAAATACAGTCATACAGGTTTTCTCGTAGTTTTCTTGTAAAATTAAATCATAATTATAAACAAACTCTCTAATTCAATTTAATTAATCTCAAGTCATCGTATGTCTAAGAACACGTGTATAAATTTCTATACTTCTGGGAGCAAGCAATTTTATATCAATAATTTTATTAAAATCCAATACAATTAAATACAACATTAATTGAGAATTTACATTTAATAGTTCATACACATTCCCACATTTATCTTCGCGAACACCATAATATATGCAGTTTATTATTACACCGTGCACTATGTTATTCATTTAACATTTTAATACAAACATTTCTCAGTACAGATCGTACACGTTATATACTCTGTGGCCCATTACATAGATAACGTACGGGGTCAGATACTGCATCCTCAAGAACAATGCTAACTGGTTTATTTACATAATATACAACTAGAACAATTAGGAGGCCGATATAATCCATCAAACCGATGTATGGAGATGATAAAAAACTCTGGAGGAATCCATCAGAGACAGACACTTGATTTATACGCTTAAATCGTTATATTTTTTTTACTAAACGATATCTTTAGCCACCTTAAATGGTTTTATTGCTTTGTGAGGAAAAATATGTCGTTATCACAATTCTTTTTATTGCTATGTTAAAGATAATAATATTACAAAGAGAATCTAATGTGTTATAAAACACTTCTTTATAAGTAAACGTCTAATTAGTTGTGTTTATAATAATTTCTAATTAATCATTTGCCGTCATAGTAGTAGAAATATATTAATGCTATTAAGATTTTATTTCATAAGATATTTGCTGAGGAAAACGAAAGTTTGTCCGTCAGGAACCATCCTGAAGTGTCTAAAATACAGCATCAACTTCTTTAAAAACTCTACTTCTGTCCAATAAAGCATAAATAAATAAATGGATATAAATATAAAAAATAATTAAACCAATATCTGACTAGAGATAAAACCTTAAACAAACAATTCCTCTAAAATCAATAACTGAGACGGTATGACGATGATAATGAAAAAGGCCTATCGGAAAAAGGAATTTTAATGCACAGGATATAACACCTTATACTGATTCTTCAAACAATTATAGAACTAAATGCTACAAAAATACGGTATAGATTCATAAACAACAAAAACACACATGGATATTAATGCCTTGTATTTGTTGTCATAAGTGATCGACACTGATCATATCCGGTCACCTCCACCTCTATAAGGAAGTCATAAAATTTGTTCACATTTTGATAAACGCAGTTACACATAAATTAATATCAATTAGCCAATATTTTTGTGCATCCTTTTCCCTGTGATACAGTTTTGCATGTTTAATTTAGATGATTAACATCGCATGTTTCTTTAATAAATTCCTAAAGGACAATGCAGTGTTTTACATATTTCTGTTAGAATAATGAATTGATTGATATAACCTGCCAAACATTCAAGACATCAGTAAAGGCATTATCATTTGCCACATTTGACCCTAAAGTTCCCCGCTAAATTAACGTAAGTATACATTAACTATGAAACACGAGGTATGAATTTCTACAATTTATCAAGGACATATAATAAAATCCAGCAGGGCACGCCGGTCGAGTGATAAAGGCATGACCACCTACGTACTAGGAACGCGTTGGCGAAATGTCGTGTTAGAATTTCACTAGTCGACACCATTATAGCATTGGTATGCTATTGTACCGTTAATATTTGTTGTTAATTGATATACCTCTTGTTGTTTATAGTGAAATCAGGATATTTAAATTAATTTTGACATCCAAATCAGCTATTCGTTCAAATATGTATCAGAATACTGCTAGTAGCCTCGTTTATATTTTAAACTTTGCTTAATTTTTAAAGGAATAAAATCGTATTCTCCGCTCCCTCATCTCATCATCATTCAAAAGAAAATATTGGTTGAATATTCTTATAAAATATTATAAATAATCAGAATGGCATTTAATCCAAAAGCCCTAAATTAATATATTCACATCTATTACGCATCTGTCGCCCAATCAAAGCGCAATACATCATTTCAATACTGTCGTACTGCAAATCCAATGTAAATGAAATTCAAGTTTACCGAGCTTGCCCTAATGGTACGCCATAAATTATAGAACAGCGTGCTCTGTTATCTATCCTTGTACACAATTTTGTGTAGATTATACTGAATATGTAATAGAAATATCTAAATTATACATTTTATGACGATCCATATCGTAAACGAACAAACGACCGGAATTCAGTTCTACTTTTAACATTACTAAACAATGCTTTACATAAATAGCTTTATTTCTTAGTTTTGTAACAAATTGGAAGTAGGTATTTAATGGAATGTTAGAACAAAATTTAAATATTCAATAAAGCCGGAGTCACTAATTCATCGGCTACTAGAAAACATCACGCAAACTATTTGCAAAACACAACCAGTTTCCGAATGTCGCAATTTGGCGTGTGCTTAGATTTTACGAGATGTTGGTAATTAGATCGGAGCCGGTCATAACTCACGATAAATGCCTGTTTGTTGGGAACTAGGGGAAAATTTCCTTTAAGAGAATCGTAAAATGGTTTAATGCTCGCAGCCCAGTAATCATTGGTAGAACACCTCTCATTCAATAAAGGCGCGGATTAACCTCAACTATTAAACAAATAATTGCAGACTTAACGGCCCGTTGCCTAAGCTAAATGTGTACTAGAAATAATAAGTGCCACATCATTGCAAAATTATCGAACATTCGTGAATTTCAAGACTAGGTTATTGTAAGTCTTAACTTCTACTCAGATTTTACTCGACTAAGTTCAAACATTCCAACATTTGTCTTAAAATTGCTCAAGAATTCACTAATTTGTAATAGATATTGGTAAAAACAAGCCACGACACATTAAGGCATCGCTGACAAAGGAATGAAACGGTATGCATTTCAAATTTCAAAATAATCAGAAAAAGACTAAAGCCGCGCAACGTTCGCAATGGGCTAACGTACAAAAAATCCTGATTTCTGTCTGTTCTCACGATGAACGTCGCCCTGATTCCCACATCCAGTGCATTTTATAACCTTTAATATCGTAATGCGCCTGCGTGACAAATCACTTGTGATTGGTCGGAATCTGCGACTTACATTGATAGCCGTAAGCCCTTAAACGTATAACATTCTTGATCCATTCCTTACGTATTCCTGTTTAAGTTTTTTACTATGGTGACATCCTTTTTAAATCTTGTTGTAATTAAGGATTCATGTATTAATATTTCTCATTATTCCCTTTATTTTTTATTCAGCTTTGCTGGACACACTTTGAAGTAAGATATCATTTACTTACTGTAAATTTCTATCATCCACTCCAGCTCGATCAATGTAATGAGTTGAATATCTTAACCGTTTATAGATACCTACTGCGTACGACGCCGCAATAACAAATGCGTCAATGAAGAGCGTTTTCAACTATTCCAGCATAATGCTCGTGGGATTATTTACTACACAGTTTTTCCTGCCAGCAATTCATACTTCCATACCATGTCAGTTGACATCTATACGGTCTTATTTATGTCCCATACAGAGTTCATACATCGGCTTGTAATTTCATAACTCGCCTTATGGCGATCGGCGCGACTCGTTACCTAAAATAGTGATATGAAATAAATCAAAGACACGATATCGTCTAAAAACTGCGCGCGTGTGAATCTGCTACGACCGCAATCCTATGAGAGAATATGATATAGGAATGTGTAGTATGACGCTCTTTTAAATTGCTGGCTACAATTTAAACTTTTGCAAGCCCGTAGTCGTATCCGACTGAAGGAAATATTATTGAATGAATAAATTCATAAAGTTTAAATCCTTTTTAGGAAACTAGCGTGAATTCATATTTTATTTAATAGTTTTATGTATCAATATTTGATGTGAATTTTCTTCATTAGTTCTTTTTTTCAGATTCCTCAAGCTATATGATTTACGATTACCATTACGATTATGTCTGTAACGCATACCTTTACAATGTTATTTATAGTGTATTATTTATTCTAAAAATAAACTATAACAACAACTTGAGTCTTAATTTTTTCTGGGACAGAACTCAAAATTTGTATACCTAATGACAAAATACAGACTCTATCTCATTTCCTAAGTATAGTTTGAAACATTGAATCAATTTTATTTGAAATAAATGGAAGTAGTCACTATAATATACGGAGTGGGAAATAATGGTAATAAGCAGAGACCAATAACGATGCTTCTACACATAATGATACGCACTGCAAGTCAAGCACAACAGTATTTCTCCATTGGCAGTCAACAAAGCATATAGCACTTATCATTCAACGATTAATACATGCCATTATAGTCTTTATCTACAGAGTATTAATACCAGAATCGGTTATTCCATATGTATATAAAATATATATGATCGTTTACATAAGTGCCCGAGCGTAATTGTCCTCTATAGCGGTAACTTATAATCTGATAACATATGAGATATTTAAATATAAGCATTGAATTAATTATCAACATAACACAAAATACAAAAATATCTGACTCTGATTAATTGATTACCTACCTATAGAAATACATGCAATATTTTATGCGAACGTAAATTCTATATACAGGAAACACAATCAACTCTATATAAAACGACTATAGATAAAATAACGATGTCTCATTTCAATTCACACCTCGCCTTCAATATCATACCTATATTATTATTCACTGATAAATGAAGCAATTTATATTGCATACTTGAATTATACAGGGTGTCCCAAAAAGTAGTGATGAACGGAAGCAGGGAGGTAGAGGACCTAGAGGGCTATCCGAATCACCCCCATGTATGTTATGCGATTTTTCGTATTTTCGGAGTTATGACGTTTTTTTCAATTTTTCACCTATCGCCGAGTACCATGATATTTTCACTCATGGTGACGTCAATTATTGCGGAAGATGCTTGATTTTTTTTTGTGTGCTAAGCTGAAAGATAGGCCAATTCAGTATGGTAACATTTACTATCGTTAGATCTTTGAATGGAATAAAAAAAAGAATTAAATGCCAAGAAAGATAAAATTACCTAGTATGTCCACCACTTCAAGGGCCCG
>CAJQZM010035775.1:0-17431 GCA_907164665.1 Colias nastes | reverse complement strand
AACGCTATTGTATTTTCGTTGTTTTATTTCAAGTGAACACCTATACAATTTTGTCACGAGCCGCCTCTGGCCTCTGGGTGAAATAAACAAGTCAAATGATTTTTGTTCTAATTGTATTTTGGTAGTAGTTTGTTTAGAATTTACATTACCATTGTTTAATTTTTACCTACTATATTTTACTAAAAGTCGAGTGCGTCGAAATCGTAAATATCTTTTTCACCTTCCTGGTTTTTTTCCATAGTAAATAGTGTTTTAGATTTGTTGTTGTATGAATAATTATTCTTAGCATAATATTATATCATAGGTATATGCTACTTCAAATACATGTTTTGATAAAAAAAACAATAGTGTAATGTAATAAAATAAAACTGCGTTTTATTGTAATCAATTTTGACATTATTTATTTCCCAAAATTACAACAAAATAGTTTACGCCAACAAATATAACTTTTATTTTTATAACAATCCTACTTGTTTTACATTCACGCCATCTAGACTTAAATCTTTATCATTTTTGTATACGTCTGTGTGTGTAAACGACCCTGTATGCAATGACAGATGTTATAATGCATTTTTTTACCGAATTGGGTGGATTTTAAGGCAATGATATGACATATTTCAATAAAATATAATATTCAGTAACCGCCATGACTATTCCTACGACCTTAATCTTTTCCAATTACGCAAAAACTCAAATAAACTAGAAATGTAGAATTCAGCGCCATCTAGCGGGACATTGGCTGGGAACAGATCGTAGCAATCACCTTAAGAAACACTACAGCATATTACTCAACTATTTCGCTATAAAATATTTACCGTAAATACAGAGATTTACAACAAAATGCTTAATCTGTACAGAGATATTCAGTGTATCAATTAAGTCGAATTTATGCCATTACACAGCTAATGATACCTCTCATGATACTAATTGCTTTTACAAAGTGGTCTTATAGTCTACAACCCTCCTAATGGTAGACCCTCGACCCTTTTAACGATGTTATGCAAAAAGTTTTGGACCTATTGTTTTAAATATTTATATGAGTCCCTTTGAAATATACCTACGTGCTGAAATACACATTAAAAGATTCATAGAAGAAAGCGAAAACATAACAGACAATCAAATGTAGCTTTAAAACATATTTTACTTAATAATTCTATATTCGATCTATTTAATTTTTTTATCGTATTAATTAAAGTACCTTAGTTAGAACATTTTCATTGTTTGTAATTTTTTTTGTTATTTTTATATCGCACTTTGAAACACGTTGCGCCTTTTTTTTTTTTTTTTTTTATAGTGGGGAAATCTTCTTAGATACCCCCGGCTCCCGGGGATGGAGCCGTGGTTATGTCGGATTTCTACCGACTAAAACCCCACTCTGTTCCATCGCGCTGCTTTGGACGGAACTGCGGGAACGGTTACGACTCTACCGCGTGTCCCGCCCAGCAGATGCCCGTTTCCAGGCCCACCACTAGAACCCCCCTCGCTGGTGGCTGCTGGAACGATGGCTTACGCCACCAACGCGCAGACAATGGATCTTTCACCGCTCCATCATCCGCGTTCCCCCGAACCCCCGACCCCATTACCGTCCGGCCGGAGGGTGCACGCCGGAAGGTCCTCCGATGTGTGAAATACACGTCGGGGGACCCTCCGGCGCACTTTTATAGAGATTACCTCGCAGCCCCCACCTCACCAGAGGTGGCGGCCCTCGGTCCGGCCCCACGGACCGGATTACGAGTTGGCAGACGGCAGTTTTACAGCGGCCGCCGCCCCACACCTCTCTGCAGGAGTCTCCGCGCGTCATCACAATGACGCGTCGGGATCCCGCCCTCCGCTGCATGGCGTGGCTTGCTAAACCAGCGAGCCCGGCGCGCCGCGACCTCTGGCCGCCATCCACCGCCGCATAAAAGCCGGCTCCTCTCTGGCCCACAAACAGGACCTCTGCCGTCGGGTCAGTCGAGGCTTTCCAACCCCAACTGCCGTTCAGCGCCACCTTTGCCTAGTGGACACGGGGTCCGCCAAGCCACGACCTCTGGTCGCCATCCCACGCCGCACACAGCGGCCGCTGGGCCACACCTAGCCCTGGCCGTCGGGCCGGTCGAATCTCCCTGACTCTAAACCAGCCGTTCAGCCCCTCGCTGGTCCAATTTCGCTTCACTCAGAGGGCCATAACTCTGAGCTACTGAGCCCCTCCGCCGCGACAAGGCCTGGACCGTTGGGGGGAAACACGTTGCGCCTTGTCTCAATGGCAAACATCATTAGACACAAGATTTTCGTCTTTAGAATAATGTATACTAGCTCCGCCCGCGGCTTCGCCCGCTTTGTCTAAAACCTAATAACTAATAAATTATATTATACCTTCCTCTTGAATAAATCTATCTATTAAAAAAATCGCATCAAACTCCGTCGTGTAGTTTTAAAGATTTAAACATACAAAGGGAGATAGGGACAGAGAAAGCAACTTTGTTTTATACTATGTAGTGATGTCGCAGGCAAATCGTATTATTTCGCCGTTTACAAATGCTGGGCATTTTTTTCAAGCTATTTAATAGACAAGTAAAACTTCAATAATACTTTTATTGGGTTTGTTACTTCAGAAATGTTTCGACTGCGTGAACCGATTTGGATGAGTCTTTATTTATTTGAATATTGTTTTTTTTCTGGTGTACCTACACTTTAAAATTTAATTATTTTGGTAAAACCAAAATTTCATAACACCCAGAAAATAATATTCATAAATTATGACAAAAAATAATCCAATCATATCTCAAAGGTAAACCCTTTTAGACTACGACGAGGGTTTAATTAAAATAAGTAGCTCGATTAATCTATCCAAAGAAGCTTAATGAAGGAACACTACAGATTTATGGTTTAACAAACTTCAATATTAAATCCTCTAGTGCACTGTAAAACAGGTATGGGAACGATTAAAAACGTATAGGAGGTATCAACGTTGACAAGAGAGAATTTTAGTATAGTTGGTTCTTTGATATGCTGTTCCTCTTGCTATTTCGGTTATAGTCCGGGCTGTCTGGCTGGCCGCAGTGGTTGCGTTTATTAGTGCGCATCTTATCTGCACAGGAAAATATCCTTAATTTAAAGTCATTTTTTAACGCGTAATTTTTTATCTTTTGCCTTTAGATAGATCCATCAGACATACATTTTTTATTGCAAGACGTTTTTTTCGTTGTTAAATAGGTGCCAGACGCAATTTTTATTTCAAAACTAGCGACCCGCCCCGGCTTCGCACGGGTGCAATGCTGATACTAAATACACTACAGAAAAACTGTGAACGTTGTATATAAAAACATAGCGGCCCGCTCCGGCTTCGCACGGGTATAAAATATATAGCCGGGCGGCCGGCCGGTACCGCCGCAAACGGTACGTCCCGCAATTTTTAAATCTGTAATATCTTCGAAAATATTCACTTAAATCATACGGTGTAAAGGGCCATATAGATCTATATTAAATGAACAATGTATTCAAGGTATTTAATTGGTTAAGGATTAATGCTGTATTGGTTAAAATCGCTTCGAAAATTAGCTATTATTTGTCGTAAAAAGTAAAGGACAAACAAAAGTTATTGTGGGTTATCCGAGATAGACATATTATACCATCGCGGATTTTTCTGTAGACCTTTTAATGTGTATAATACTTAGTACATTATTTTGATAAAACTCGAAGGGTTCAGCCTGCGTTTGCAATGTAAGCGGAAAAAATGTAATTTTTTACGACATCACATTAGAAATCTCAAAAATAACAGTACTTCTCCACTATTTAATGGATGTTGTTATACATATAAACCTTCCTCTTGAATCACTCTATCTATTAAAAAAAACCGCATCAAAATCCGTTGCGTAGTTTCAAAGATTTAAGCGTACAAAGGGACATAGGGAAATAGGGACATAGGGACAGAGAAAGCGACTTTGTTTTATACTATGTAGTGATGATAATTAAAATATCATCGAAATAAGTGAAATTCCATCAACATGAGTCCCCGTGAAGGATAAGTAATCACTGTGTTACTTATACTATATATAATATTCATTTTACTATTTACAATTTTTTGCAACAATCTACCATGGTGCCTCCTTTTCGCAACGAACCTCAAATAGGACGTTAAAATATGTAAACTTGATAAAAACCAAATACATATTATCATCAAATTCATATTAATACCCAAAAGTGTAATAAATATGAAAGCATCTATTAAAAATGTTAGTTTACTAATTATTTAATATAAGTATTAAAAAAGGATAATATAATATAAGTAATAAAGTTATTAGTTACTTATCTTTTAAGCGGACTCATGTTGATGTAATTTCACTTATTTCGATGACATTTTAATTATTTTAAATAAAAAATTGCGTATGGCACCCATTTAACAACGAATAAAACGTCTTGCAATAAAAAAAATTATGTCTGATGGATCTATCTAAAGGCAAAAGATTAAAAATTACGCGTTAAAAAATGACTAAAGTTAAGTATATCTTCCTGTGCAGATAAGATGCGCACTAATAAACGCAACCACTACCGCCAGCCAGACAGCCTGGACTCTAACCGAAATAGCAAGAGAAACAGCATATCAAAAACCCAACTATACTAAAATGACTTTTTTTAAAACGTTGGTAGCTCCCGTACATAAGCGTTCTATGAAGTCTTTTTGCACACGATTAAAATTAAAATCGGGTGTGTAATTTTATACATTGTGTTTTAATTAATATTAAAAGCATTGTTTATGAAATTTGCTGATGCCTACGACTTTGTCCGTGATTTAAGGAGTTTATGCAGATTATCCACATTTTTTATACACACTACGAAATACCAACTCCGAGGAAATATAGTCAGGCTAAAGACTTTCTTACAAAATATCTGCTTAGATATTCCTTTAAATTTTAAATAAATAAATAATAATAAATAAATAAAATCTTTATTTGAATTCATACATTAATATGTTACAATAGATTGGGGTTCAGGCCCCCTTACTAGGTATAACCTGTATTAAGGGGACCTGTTCCTTCCCTAGGATTGATCCCTTGCATGAATTAAAAAAAAAGAGAGAAACATAAATTTAAGAAATTAGAAAAAGCTAATCCAAAGTCCAAAAACAAACAGTGTGTGTATGGATGTATAATGTATGAGTGTGTTTATGTGTGTGGGTGTCTGTGTGTGTATGTGTGTGTGCGTATGTGTGTATGTGTGTGTGTGTGTGTGTGTGTGTGTGTGAGACTATTTATTATAATGATCTAAATACGAATTAAATTTTCAAGACTGTCATAGTCATAATTTTTAAGCCAGGTTAGAACCGTTTTTTTGAATAAATTCCTATTGATAGCTTTAACTTTATGTTTTTCACTTAACTTATTGTAAAATCGAGGTGCTAGTCCCTCGAACGATCTTACTGCAAATTTACTTTTAAAAAAGGGCACAGGGCATCTCTCATTACGTGTATTCCCTTTCTGTAAGGTGGGAACAGTACCTATATGATATCTTTGTAACAGACACAAAATGTACAACTTACGGACACTAAGCTCAACAAGTCCTTCTTTATATAGTTCAACCGAAGGGTGTCTAAATGGCAGTTTAAGCGCAACTTTAATTAAACATCGTTGTGCTCGTTCAACTGGAAGGAGGTGTGATTTCGCCATACCCCCCCACGTGCAAATACAGTAACGTAGAACGCTTTCGCATAAGGCTTTATATGTTTGTATAAGGATGTCCTTGTTAGCTACCGAGTTAAGGTTTTTAAATATATGAACTAATCGACGAACTTTCGTAGCTAGATAGTTAGCATGAGGTAACCACCTTAGATGATGATCAATCTGGATACCCAGATATTTGCACTGTTCAACACGTGTTAGGCTTTGGCATTTTGATGTCGTGAATTAAAAATGTTTAATTGTTCATTTTCATATAAATTTTTTTAAATGTAAAGTATGATTATAAACGTCCTAGTTTTACTTTCCATTCGCACTATAAACTGTTTCAAAACGTTAAATAATAGAGTTCGCTGTAAACTCTATTTAACACAAAAAGGTTTAAAAATTTATAAAACTAAAATAAAACATCGAAATGAAAAATGTAGCACGTGCAAATCCTTCCATAAAATTCAGTTGCAAGCCTTTGTTCTAATTGAAATCCAGACTAATGGCTTTTTTAGATATAACGCGTCAGAGCGCTAACCTGATGTCGCGCTATGACATCAAAATATGTCATACGGTGACAATTTGACAGTATTCCCGCGCATATTGGCTTATAATCTCGGCATCATAGAGCGGTGTCAGTTTAGCGCTCTGACGCGAACTATCGCGTTCTGTCTGTCAAACCCATTATTGTAAAATGTAATTATCGCTTTGTTTAACGGTTTATTACCTCAAAGTACAACACGATTTGGCATAACGCAGCGTCAAACGCACGCTAAAAACGCGTTCTATCTGACAAAGCCCTAAAAGGGCTTGTCTATGGAATGATTTATGTATAATATCTGTATTTGCAATTGATTGTCTGTGCCATCTGGAATCGAAGATGGATTTATTGGACTTTGACAGATGTCAATAATAGAACACAGATGTTGTTTTAATGGTTTTCCGGTAGCAATATTAGTTGCATGCAATTAGCGTGGTAATTAATATTGTATGGTGCTATATATTTTGTATTATGTTTATCTATCTATATATATAAAAATGAAACCCGTTTCGCGTTGTCACGGCATCACGTGTGAACGGCTGAACCGATTTCGATAATTATTTTTTTTAAATGTTTGTGGAAGTCCAAGGATGGTTCTTGTATAGAGAAAACGTAAATATATGCCACGGGCGAAGCCGGGGCGGACCGCTAGTAGCAAATATGCCCGTCCTTATTATTGTCAATATTTTTTAATTTACATACTTACTTCTGCCTCTTTAATTTTATAATAAGCAAAGAATATGCATAGCATTCATTTAGAAAGGATAATGGGATAAAAAAATAGGCTGATTATATTTCGTATTTCAATCGCTAATTACCTGGAAGAACATAAAAACTTACTTATACATAAAAAGCTGTGATTTAATCCACTAAGATTTTCTCTATTTATAAACTGCTTTAGCTTCGTTCTGAAATATTCTAGACATTAACCATAAACCGAAGAGGAAATTACGTTAACGGCACATCATAAAGTTTAGAGACAGATTTCGTAGAAATTATCCAGTTTATTTTAGCTTAAAATGTTGTCACCGTTTTACTTAGTACTACTTGGCCTATACATTCGCTGTAATCTATTTTATAAGAAATATCAATATATCACAAATATTTGTTGAATTCTCTGACGTATTAACTGAATAAGATATAGGTACCTATTTATGAATACACATACTTATATCATTATCGTTATTAACAATGAACATACGAATGATTTGGTCATAATTTCCGTATTATATTTTGGTTATTAATAGTATAATATTACAGTATTCCGTAAAAAGTCACAAAATATAAAAAAAAAATCGTTAATAAACTTTTAAATTCAAATTCCCGTCAATTGACTGCTCCCGCCTTTCTAGTGTTAACAGAATTAATTAGTGTTAAAGTAATTGTGATTTATTCACAAGTCTCTGTGCCTTTATTATAATATAAATAACAATGGAAATTTAATAAAGTATTTATTCAAAGGGTTTAAACAGAATTAACATTTTCAATAGAAAATGTACGTTTAACAGGGATGCTTTTTCCAATTCTATGCTTTACAGCCATTTAAGGCGAAATTTATTCATTGCTAAAGGTTCCGCAGAATGTCAAACCAATTTAATTTGAAATTAACTAATCTGAATTTTCAAGAGACGTATTTTGCAATTTGATTTTTGATTACGGCATTAGTAATTAATTTATAGAGAAAATTCATATCGTTGTTGTAATATTTTCAGATTATCAACATTTCAAAATGCCACTAGAACTTTTTCTAAAGAAAATTGCACATGCAAAAACACTCAAGGGACCGTTGGGCGCTTTTCTCTTTAGCTAAATTTCATAAAATAACTTCCGATATTGTATCAATTGCCATAACAACTGTTGTTATAAATAAATATCCGAGAAGAGTCACAGAAAGTAACTAGTCACAATCCAAACACAGCATTGTAAGAAATTTTATTCGCTCCACGTACAGACCCGTTAAAAAAACATTTATTCAAACTTTATTTGGGCAAGCTTTATCTCTGTTGTACAGGCAGTATAAAAGGCACAGGCTGAAATTCTATGAAATTTATAACTAACGCATGTGTATGGAGGATATATTATTTTCACAGAACTCTAAAATGGCTCAGAAACTTTATATTTTAATATGTAAAGGATTCAATATTTGCCTACTAATACTACGTACCTTTTATAATAACTTATGTTGGTAAAACTAGTAGGTAAATTAATAAATAGGTTAATAATTAAAACTAATGTGTATTAAGAAAAGTAAACTTATTAAATATCATTTACTAGCTGTGCTCCGCGGTTTCACTCGCATTGCTTCGCTACTGTTGGTCTTACCGTGATGATATATTATTAGCCTTAACACGTTCCCTGCGGCACAGATATAATATCTGTACTTTCCATTACTGCGTTACGGGTCGTTTTAAACCTTGTCCTATACCAGAGATTGTGGCGGCACGAGGCATATTAAACCCCACCGCCCGTAGGAGACCAAAATCCTTTTTTTGGCGCCAAATAAGAAAAGTGTGCGGCTTTTGTCGTGATTATTATTAACAATGAGTTCATTAACCTAAATCTACCGCCGCCCGTGGTTAGATTAGTTAGTTTAGATTCTACTAGCGACCCGCCCCGGCTTCGCACGGGTGCAATGCTGATACGAAATACACTACAGAAAAACTGTGAACGTTTGTATATAAAAACATAGCGCATTTTTCTATTGCATACCGCCGCAAACGCTACGTCCCGCAATTTTTAAATCTGTAATATCTTCGAAAATATTCACTTAAATCATACGGTGTAAAGGGCCATATAGATCTATATTAAATGAACAATGTATTAAAGGTATTTAATTAGTTAAGGATTAATGCTGTATTGGTTAAAATCGCTTCGAAAATTAGCCATTATTTGTCGTAAAAAGTAAATGACAAAAAAAAGTTATTGTGGGTTATCCATAAGAGATAGACATAATATACCATCACGAACTTTTCTGTAGACCTTTTTAATGTGTACAATACTTAGTACATTATTTTGATAAAACTCGTAGGGGCCTGCGTTTGCAATGTAAGCGGAAAAATGTAATTTTTTACGACATCACATTAGAAACCTCAAAAATAACAGTACTTCTAAACTATTTAATGGATGTTATTATACATATAAACCTTCCTCTTGAATCACTCTATCTATTAAAAAAAACCGCATCAAAATCCGTTGCGTAGTTTCAAAGATTTAAGCATACAAAGGGACATAGGGACATAGGGACAGAGAAAGCGACTTTGTTTTATACTATGTAGTGATGGGTAAAATAAAATGTGGGGTCTGATGTACCCCATACCGCACTGAACAATAGCAGTTTTTCATATAATTTAGTGATGGGAAAAGAAATATCGATTTTATTTAATTGTATTTATTTATCAAACTTATGGATGTTTCTCATTAAAACAGGCCAAACAATAATATTGTTTGCAACCAGTGCATTCTGTGAGAATTTTCTTTACTTTTTTGTCGGCCTCACGACTTGTTAAGAAGGTGCGGAGTTTTTCGTAACATCCTACACATCTCCTCTTCTTTGATCCCTTTAAGAGATGATGTGCCTTGTTTGTTGGCTTGTTGACTTGGGCAAGAGTTAAATTTTGATGAGCCATACACCGATTGCCGGGTGTTTTGGATTTGCCGCTAGTTGATTCAATGAACAAACACACTAATAGTAATCATGATTATCAACCTATTTGAAGAAAGTTACTCAACATGTCACATTCACGTTTCTATTTACGATATTTATTATAACGAGTAGTTAGGATGTTTGAAAATTACCTGTATCCACATTCAAGTCCTTCTTTGTAAAAGTTTCAATAAGTTGTTCCACAAATAGTCTCGAATGCGTTGCACAACACTAACCGCGTGAAGCTAGCTTAGAGTGCGGTACGAGGTGCGCGGTGGTACGAGGTGTTCGCAACCTCGTTCCGCACTGTGTTAGAATTTTTATTTGTTCAGTGCGGCACGAGGTCTAAGAAACCCGGTATTAAGGTCGGTATACCATTGAACTAGGAATCAATAGCACATCTCAGATATATAGATATCACTTTCCTACACTGAACCAGATGGAAGTTATGCCTCCCGCACGACAGAGAAGTTTAAGTTTTTTCCTACCGCTATAACGACGAGACACGGACAGGGTGTTTCAAGCCCTGTTTCGCAGCTAACGTGTTAAGCCTTCCTCGATGAATGGGCTATCTAACACCGAAAGAATTTTTTAAATCGGACCAGTAGTTCCTGAGATTAGCTCGTTCAAACATACAAACAAACTCTTCAGCGTTATATTTTTTTTTTAGTATAGAATAGTATTAGTATAGATTAAATACAATCAACTTAGCGTGTAATATCATTTATAAAAATGACTGAATATATTTTAAAATAAAAATCCCGAATAGATAATTACGAGACGGTACGAAGTTCGGCATAAGAAAATATTTGGAAAATCGTGAGGAGAAATGAAAATTTCTTGCTAAAAAGATTTATTTGGTCTCATTTTCTTTATTAATACAGGAAGTCTGAGATGTAGCTATAATCTAATAAAGTTAAGAATTTTCTACGCAAAAACCTGAGTTAATCTTATTAAAATTAATGAATGTTTGAACGCTTGGAAATCCAAATAAGATTTTGTTAATATATTACAGTTTTAACAAAGATGGTCGTTAATTATACGCGTATGACGTCACAAAACTCGCGGCATACGCTGAGTAATCACAGTTTAATATCTTTTTAATAACGCAAGACTTACCTGCTATATTTTAAATCCCATTTTGTGCAATTTTTTATTGTATACTACTTACATCTTTACTTTCTTTGCTAATTACTAATATTATAAAGCTGAAGAGTTTGTTTGTTTTTTTGTTTGAACGCGCTAATATCAGGAACTACTGGTCCGATTTGAAAAATTATTTCGGTGTTGGATAGCTCATTTATCGAGGAAGGCTATCATCACACTAAGACCAACAGAAGCGGAGCCACGCGGGTAAAACCGCGGAGCGCAGCTAGTTATTGATAAATGTTTAACTCTTTTTGATTGTATATAATATATTAATTCGCAATAGCGAGAGATTGAGTCTGGAGTAGCAAATAGGAGTTGTTTTTAATTATTATTAGGGTACCATGTGGGTAAAGCCGCGGAAAGAAGCTAATTATTAAAGTTAAGATGAATTTAAATTTATTGACGATGGATGATGAAGTATACTAGTCACTCGCTCTGGCTCCGCTTTGGTTCTATGCAATACAAAAACATTGCATGAGCAGCTTTTCGATCAAAATTAATAGAACTCTACTTTTTGAGCATATCCATAACGAACAAAATCCCATCTTCTTTTCCATATTTGACTTACCTGTACCCACTTTAAGTCCATAAAACATAGGAAAATGCTTCCACTAACCACTCTGACTTGCATGTAATAAGAAAATACTAAAGAAATTTATTTCAATCGTTGAGATATGGAATTGTAAATTGTATATTCTAAGAACGTTGAACGGGTTGAGTAAGTCGTAGGTCGTTGGTAGTCCATGAATATTTTTTTTTTATGTATGTATAAATTGTCCATGAAATTATATGAAAGTTTATTTATCATTGTCATTGCGGTTTGCCTCTATAGTTATATTCGTAAAATAATGTTAAAAACTTTTAAAAGCTCTAAACGGATACGCTGATATTTCATTCTGAAGAAGGATCGAGGATGAATTTTTAAATAGATATATATATTTTTTTGTCTCTACTAAAATAATACTTCTTTTTAACTTTTATACGTTTTGAACGAATCGTCAAAATAAGTGCAGTATAGTTTCGGTGCTTAATTGATATTTTGTGTATGAAATATATTTTCTTTACAATATTAGCATAGATTTACTCAGTTTCTATCAGTTGATTTAGAAAACCGACAATGAAGTAACATCTACGTTCATCCAAAGCTTTTAATAAAAATGTACATAAAGATACTTATTTAATATTCATATTCCCAGTACCTTCATATATTTCCAAGCACTCAAAGGAGGAATTCTAAAAGGAACTAGCTGGAATAACCCATAAGAGTTTTACAAACCAGTGTATTTCTGAGAAAATGTAGATATAGGCATCATTGATGGCTTTGTTGTGATATTCAATTTCTCGTAACTATGGGCTATATAATTTTGCATGTGAAATTCATTCTAAACCCTTTTAGGTTAGGCTTGCCTGGTATGCTTTTCAGTAGTGACCCATTACAAATATTAAGTTGTTGTTATTTTTAGCGAAACCTTCACTCATCTACAAAGAGAAAAGTAAGATATTATATTATAGTAACAATACCCCAGCATTCAAATTATTCGTACTTATCTTTAGAAGCTGTCTTGTTAATTACATTCTTAATAATGCACAAAACAAAAAGTAAATCAATACAGTAAAATAAAACAACTATAAACTATATTATAATGCTCAAAAGCTATAGTAGGATAGAGAAAAACATACGTACGATAATACGCGTAATAATGCGTACAAAAATGAACCCTAAAAACATAGTAACATTTGAGTAGCCAATAAAATTATCATAACCTGAATTGGTTCATAATTATCGAGTATGGCACCGATCCGAATTCATGACAAATATTGTTTACGAACAAACAATATATCGGATTACTAATGAAAATGCTTGTTTTCCTCAATTTCTAGCAAATGTACTGAACGATTATTTTATATACAGAAACAAAATAAATAATAGAGAAACGTGTTTCTTAAACCGCAACCAACGGGATGTGTTTGTTTTGTCTCCTTGATCCAACATACTTCAAAAGACATTTAGATGGAAAAAACATGTATAAGAAAAAATAAACACACGTTCACCATTATTAAGTTTTAAGGATTGAAAAGGAAGTAAACAGTATGGATAGTGATTTAAAAAGGTAAGAATGTATAATCATTTTAAAGTATGATGTTAATTGTAACTTGTAATTTGAACTTATTTTATGTAGGAGGGCGTTGGCACCCGTGCCAAAGCTTATTTAAGTTTAAGTATCCTTTTTTTGTTCCAAATAAATAATTTTGTAAATAGGAATGACAGCTGCTACGCTACGCTACCGTATGTAAATTAAAAACCAACGACAGTAATTACCAAAACATACAAAATGATTTTCTATCATTGCTACAATCATCTTTATTCATTATCGTCACAAATTTTCCTTTCAGATAAATCTCTGAATGGTCTGAAAGTACGTTTCTAGATAATGAAATACACAGTGCTAACGAGGTTTGCCTTGGTGCGCCCATTTGGGCTGACTCTTTGAGTGCCCGTACCAGACCCCTATTGCGTAGACCGCAGCGGGTCATGGCGCTCAGAATCGTGAGGGCATATCGCACGGTGTCCTTCGAGGCCGCGTGCGTAATGGCGGGGACGCCCCCGTGGGACCTGGACGCCGAAATGCTGGCGGACGTCTATCGCCGCGTCGCCGCGTCCAGATCGCACGGGATCAACCCATATCTGGAGCAGGTCCAGCAATGGAGGGCTGATGCTCTCGAGCGGCGATTCAGTGAGTGGAAACGACGGCTCGAAGAGCCCAGCGCAGGAGTAAGGACGGTCGAAGCAATCCGACCGGTCCTACGTGAGTGGTGCGGCAGGCGGCATGGGGCCATCACCTTCCGCCTGACACAGGTACTGTCCGGACACGGCTGTTTCGGGCGGTACCTGTGCAAAGTCGCCAGACGGGAGCCGCAAATGGCTTGTCATTGGTGCGACTGTCCGGAGGACACGGCAGACCATACTCTCGCCGTGTGCCCCGCGTGGTCAGAGCCCCGTGCTCGCCTGGTCGCAGTCGTCGGCCCTGATCTCTCCCTGCCTTCCATAGTTCGCGAAATGGTTGGCGGCGACAGTTCGTGGTCCGCGGCTATCACATTCTGCGAGTATGTGATGTCGCAGAAGGAGGAGGCAGAGCGGGTCCGCGAGAGAAACCCTTCCACGGATCCGATTCGGCGTCGTCGTCCTATTGGGCGTCGTCGCCGTGTCGCGGCCGCTTTACACGGTCGCGACCTGCCTCCCTGATGATGGGCACCGGATGATGGAACGGGGACATAATCCATCATCCGGTGCGGAGAGGCGGCGTGAGAAGTGTTCCACTCACGCCGCCCCCCCAGGAAGGTAGACCTGGCGGCCTCCCGCCACATTCGCGTTGGGCCTGGGGATAGGCTGCCGCTGACGGGTCTGCGGACGCGGTTCTACCGAATACCCGCGGCCCCGTCAATAAAGCGGCACGGCGGAACACAGTGGAGTTTAGTCGGTAGGACCCTGCACTCAGCAGGGTGAGTCCGACATAACCCCGGGCTCTTCCCCCGAGTGCCCTGGGTATGCCTAAATGCATTCTCCACTATAAAAAAAAAAAAAAATAAAAAATAAAAAAGGTGGGTTCCCACGGCATGTTTGCTTCACAGATCCGACCGCGCCACACCACACCACATGCCGTGGGAATCGGCGCGCTTGTGGTCGTCTGCCGACGCCCGTGCTATCCATCGGAAGTCGGTAAGATCAAAGGTGCGCGCTTGGCGCGGTGCGACGGCGTGTGTCGACGTCCGTCGGGGCCTGCCGTCTGTAGCGCTTCATTGTTCGGAACCGTACGATAATTATCGTACAAATACGATAATTTTGTGCCTACGTACGATGTACGATAGCATCTACGATAATTTTGTGCCTACGTAGCTGATGGAGTGGACGAACGAACTTATTTTCGAGTTTTTAACTCTGTACGAAAATGAACCAGCTCTATGGAATTGTTCAAAACCTCAATATAAAAATAGAAATGATGTTAATGATGCCTGGTTACGAATAAAAACCCACTTAACACATGGAAATATACCTATCGTTGAATTAAAAAAAAAAGAAAATTTATTAGGTACTAGCGGTCCGCCCCGGCTTCGCCCGTGGTACATATTTACGTTTTCTCTACATAAGAACCATCCTCGTACTTCAAGGAATATAATAAAAAAAGAATTATCGAAATCGGTTCAGCCGTTCACACGTGATGCCGTGACAACGCGAAACGGGTGCGGACCCGCCGCCTTTTTATAGCTCCCGCCGCGAAGCGCCTCGAACGCGGCAACTGATACACAAAAATAATCCTTATGGCTGCATGATTCTGTATTCACGCGCGATGACATATAGCATATTTCATGTATAACTTTGGTGTTTCTACACCGATTTACATGATTCTTTTTTTATTGAATAGGTAATAATGTTAACTTTTTTTAATTAGGGATGAGTGAGAGTGTTGTAAACGTAAGAGTAGACAAATATAATCAGAAAGCTCCGAATTGCCAAGCTATTGAAGTTTCACGTGTTATTGTGAGTCAATTTTAAAAGATAGACATATGCTGTCTAGGAATTTATTTTTATATAATAATAATAATTTAAGAACATTTGTGTCGTACATGATTTCTGTGTAGCTTTAACCATTAAGGCTGCACACGCGACGGAAGCTTAAAAAATGGAGTAACTTCTCCCGTTTTCCCAATATTTCCCTTCACTGCTCTGCTCATATTGATCGTAGCGTAATAAAAAGTATACTATAACCTGCCCAGGAGTATGAAGAATAATTGTGCCAAATTTCGTTAAAATCCGTCGTGTAGTTTTTGTTTCTATAACGAATATACAGACAGACAGACAGACAGACAGACAGACAAAAATTTTACTGATTGCATTTTTGGCATCAGTAGCGATCCCTTATCACCCCTTCATAGTTTTTTTTTAAATATATTTCATGTACAGAATTGGCCTCTCTACAGATTTATTATAAGTATAGATTAGTAGGAATGACCGTCCACACGCCTCGCCAAACGCACACATGCCGTGGGAACGCTCAGTTCAGATCGCGACGGATGGCGACAAGCGCTTGTCGTCTGCCAATGCTTGTGAAGCAATCATGCCGTGGGAATCCACCTTTAAATAAATTATGGTCCGTAAATCGTTGTTTTTCGGAACTCATTGGACAGAACCCAGCTTATAGTAATGATTAAAGGAAATCTTTTGGCTTATGTATTGCAGTATAGAATAGTCAATCTGCTTTGTTTCTTTGAGGTAAAATATATTTTGTTACTGGCAAGTATAACACCACCTTTTAAGGATATACCTAGGCTTTTACTCAAGCTCTTATATGTGCAGATTAAATATTGAAAGATCCTGTTCCAAATTCCTAAGATGTCGTATATAAAATCAATGTACTTAAAACTATAAATTTTCAATATTGTGTTTCAAAGACAAGCAGTGTAAATATTACATTAGGTTAACTGTCAGTAATGGCCCGTTGCCAAATTCATTCTGTTATGTTATGTTGCCAGAACACAAGATTCACAGCCATTACGTTTAAAATTTCGGATTAAGTAATTTATTGGGAAATTCATTTTTTAATTAAATTGATAAACAATAAATAAAACGAATATAATTTATACTTTGTATTGTTACCTCTTGATTGAACTGCATAGATTTTTAAAGAACACAAACATGACATAATTCATTTGTTCCACTTTTATATATTTATTTACTTTATTTATTATAAAAACTATATATTATATACACTACTCAAATTCTTAATGAAAGTTAGTAAAATTAGAACATGTGAATTGTGTATTTCTTTAAAAATTCTGTACTATAAAAAACCATATTAAGTGACAAAAAAAATAATATTGAGAAATTGATACGTTGTATTAAATGTGTAAACAATTATTTTAATTCAATGCTCGTTTTAATTTAATGTACATTATAATTATTGTACACGTAACTCGTTTTTGAGTCTCATAATATAAAATTAATGAGCGTTTTACGAAATTACAATAATTATGAAAATATGTCATCCAATATTTATTATTCAATATTATCAATTCAACTATTGATCAATGTTCACAATTAATTAGATGTAATTAATTTTGGCTCTAAATAGATGCTTTGATTTTGTTTATTAACTAGCTTTCTACCCGTGGTTTTACTCGCGAGCTTGGTTAGTATTATAACTATTCGGGAAATTTATGATCAGCCAAAATCTAGAAAAAATATATTCATATATTTATAATATCTAATTTGATCAATCAGTTGAATATTCACACAAAAAAAAAATGACAAATTGATATCATAATTTTCGTTTATCGCAAACTTTATCAGAAAAAAAGCTAATAAAGATATTTCGCACATCCGGAGAAATAACGTCACAACTGCATTTTTTTTAAAAATGAGTTTTATGTCAAAAACGTTTCCTTTTATGGTTTAGTATT
>CAJQZM010035774.1:0-17635 GCA_907164665.1 Colias nastes | reverse complement strand
TAACACTAAAAATTACAAAGTACAGGCTATTTCAAAACGAATTCAATGACTAGGTATCAATAATTAGTAAATCACCGAATTTGCATTCGCGAGCGTAGGTATCCATAGTGTTTGTCACTGACGGTCACTGACCTCTATAACTTATAGTTATAGAGGTCAGTGGTGTTTGTTGTGTAAACATGTATGTATTTGAGTAGTTAGTAGCATATTATATTCTGAATTTCTGATCCATGCCTATTCACTCAAAACTAATAACACTAATGATTTGTAACAGTAAATTATTTCAATAGGTAGGTATTTGAACATTTCCCAACAAGACGTAAGAATAATTATTCGTAGGTATACAAGATACAATAACAAATCTAATACACTATTTATTATTTTATTATTTACTAGCGGTCCGCCCCGGCTTCGCCCGTGGTACATGTTTACGTTTTCTCTCCATAAGAAGTAATAGCTAGCGCAAAGCTACCTGTATGTATTTGACCAGACCTGGATTTTTGTGTGTTGATTCCCCTATACCTACTATACATGAGATGAGGAGTCACTAAGCCCAGAGTGGTGGACGGGGCGCGCGCTTAGGTAAGACAGGTGGAAATTTTTGGCGAACTTTGAAACCATTTGACCACGTCTGCCATTTTGATATTTGAAAATAGATTATTATTACTATCGGAAAATAACAATGGCAGACCATTATCACGCGGATAACATTCTGGCAGACACTTATGAAAGTGCTGAAAAAAATACAATTTTGAAAGTATTTGACCAGATCTGCCATTCATATATTTTATTTATTAGGGTCTTAAAAACTTATTTTCGAAACGGCAGACATTTTCATTGCGTACAGACTTCAGCAGACAACAAAACTTTACAGACTTCAGCAGTCAACAAGACTTAGCTTCTACATGGTCAGATGTATATATGTATTACGTTCCCTGACCTTACATCAATGATTTACTTTATTAATGTTTTTATGGTCATTTACATTTAATTTTGAAAACTATGGAATAAAATTTATAAATTTGATGATACAAAACTAAATATACATTTGTAAAGAATCTCAAATATAAAGTTGTGTTGCAAATAACAAATCATCATTTAAATATTTAGTTTATTTCTTTATTTAAGAAACAATTAACAATTACAAAACAACATAAAAAAACACGCATGCATTTATTGAAATGTTCATTCATCATCACTATCGTATGGCGTTGTGTGACTCGTCTTCATAATCCATTGAATCGGATTCTGTAAAAGTAAAACGTAAATTATATAATAAAAGAAATGAGTAAAGTCAAAAATAATTATTAAAGAGTTAATCATTATAAACTTACCTAGTAAGGCAATGCCTTTGATGTCGCACGATGCCGCCGCGCCGCCAGTGTAGGTACTTCTGCTGCTAGGGTTGCAACAAATGGGAAATAAAACAATTGTGATTATTACTATTATGATGTAATCATTTATTCATATGTACATTCAAAACAATTGCGATTATTAAATCTGATGTAATTATTTTTTCATAAATATATAATTATTATTAATTACATAATATATTGCACTGTGAAATATTTACGTATCACTTTATTTTTGATGTTCTTAATTGTCTTTTATAAAATTTAAGTGACGCATTCGCATTGGGATCAACAATCCGATAAGAAAAGAATGGAGACAACATATACATAGCTTTGATTTCAATTCTACAGATACAAAATATACAATCTATCTAAAATGATACAACGGATGTTTCCTGCGTTTTCTCGTCAAAATACCGAAACAACGTAATTATTGTATAGTAGTTGGGCGTGAAAGTAAAAAAACAAATGAAAAGTGTTTTCCATATGATTATTTATTAAATTTACGCGATTAAGAATAATTTCAACGATACAATTTAGTAACCGAGAATTCAGAGGATTAAAGAAAATACCTGCCTGATCATTTTATCAAACTCTAAAAGAATTATGGTTATTTCGCATCACTCGGTTTATTAGTTTGGTAATAATTATTAAAGGTACAACCCTAGCCATTGAGTCGAACGGTAGGCAACACAATATCGACTTTGTGCGGGTACATATGGTACATTTCTTCTTGCTGTGAAGCGTAATTATTATTATTAAGATTTTTTAGGCTATTTTGAATCAGCTGTTCTAATTTAATTCTAGAAATTTATTAAAACGTGATTTTTTTAAAAGTATATTATGAGTTTATAAATACCTCAACCAATAGTTATTGTGTCCTATCCTCATTTCTTTATATCTTGGTAGTTAACTAAAGTGTTAAATTTACATAACCTCAACAACAACATTTACACTGCCACTGCACTAAAACTAATATGGAATCCATCACACAGTCTATTGATCAGATGTTTGAAGTGTTTAACCACAGAATGGATGAGTTCCAAAAGGATCTCCAGACAATTTCAACAGCCCCAATGGGTAGCCCGTCTTCTAAATTAGCGTCTGACTTTACAGTCTTTCGCACATTTGTCTTGACATCACTACAGTGTCTACAGTCTGAGGTTATCCTCCTGAGTAACAAAACAAAAGTACCTACGACGGACGACCACGCTTCGAGTTGCCAAACACACAGCCAAACAACAATAATGAGTAATAAATTGTTTACAAAAAAAACAAGTTTTCCATTTTTCTGTATGAGTAGACAGAACTTCAAAACGCCACCTGCTACGGTTTATATTATGAACGATGGTTATAAAAATAAAAGTTATATTTGTTGGTGTAAACTATTTTATTGATCAATAATTTTGGAATTTAAAACTGTCAACATTGATACAATAAAACGCAGTTTTATTTTATTACACTATTGTTTTTTTATCAAAACATGTATTTGAAGTACCATATAATATTATGCTGATCCAAGCATTTTCACTCAAAACTAATATCACTAATGATTTGTAAAAGTAAATTATTTCAATATACATTTCATAACCAACAAGTAAGAATAATTATTATTATTCCTACCTACAACAACAAACCTAAAACACTATTTACTATGGGAAAATAACCAGGAAGGTGAAAAACATTATATTACCTATTATTTACGATTTCGACGCACTCGACTTTTAGTAAAATATAGTAGGTAAACATAATATTATGGTTTTGATTTTTGCTACTAGTATAAGAAAACTGCGTGTTCAAACTACTTGTTTGTCTGTCTGAAAATTCGGAAGTACTTTGGTAGTTTACCGATTTATAATAATATTGTATATATCGTTGTTTAAAAAATATTCAAACACAATAAAATATGATATACTGATTTATCACTGGTTTCAGTGATGAACTGATGAGTCAATGTTAGCCACTATACTTTCGTCTAGGGCATGCAGAACCGAGTCCGGTTCCAAGTTTCTGAAACCCGGTTCCAAATCGAGCTCAGAACCGGGTAGAACCGGGTTACCCGGTTCTTTTATAATACCTCGGAAAAAAATACGAAATTAAACAAAAGTAAGTGTAAAAGTACCTGATGGGCTTTTTATTTTACGCGGCTTGTGTCTTATTTTATTAAATTAATAAAGAAACAAAATTTCAATACTTCTCTTTATTTATCAGTCTTATAAAAGTACCTTGTTATCATAATACCTATAACATATAAACTTAAACCTTATTCATTAACTGCAAACTGTAAAGCAAAAAACCGGCCAAGTGCGAGTTGGACTCGCGCTCCGAGGGTTCCGAACAAACCTATTTTTTATAATGTTGTAACTTTAAAATTTATGTTTCTAGCAATTTTTCCTTTATCTGTGTTATAAGACGTTACTTTTACCAAATTTAAAGGCTCTGTGTTCATGAGAAGTACCCTGTAGGTTTTGAGTCCCATGCGAATGTCGAAATTTGCGAAAATTTTCAGCATTTACGGCTGTATCTTTTGATGCGTTGGCTTGTGAGTTTGACTTTTTCACAGCATCAACTATCAAGGGACCGTAGACTTGAGTATTCGATATAAATTTCAGCTTGATACCAAAAACAAAACATGACTGGATCATTATGTGAAGCAGTAAAATCAACAGCTTTTCAAATTCACGACAAATCTAATAAAAATATTTCTGTAGCCTAATTTTTGTCATTTTCGAAGCCAAATTTTTTTTTTTTTTTTTGGTAATACAACTAACTAGGAAACCTATAGCATCTAAGGTTAGATAACCAATCAGAGCCACGCTTGAGGCGTGGCACGAAAATTCGCGATGCACGTGAGTCTGACGTTGCCAGATAGAATAAATTTGTTAAAATAATGCAGCAAAATATAAATAATACTTTATATTTTAATATTTTGGTCGGAACCGGGAGAACCGGGTTTCATACTATTCAGACCCGGTTCTCAAGATCATCAAAAAACCCGGGTTTACCCGGTTTTTTCGGAACCGGGTAAACCCGGGTGCATGCCCTACTTTCGTCATACGTGTGTATGATTGATGTGATTTGCAACGTGGTGATATTTCAGAAAAATCACGGGTCAAATTGTCCCACCGAAAATATAACTGCGTTATAAGAATAACTATACCTACGATAAATTATACATAATACAATATAGTCTCAAATGCATACTAGTGAAATATTTTATTTGAATCAATAAAATAAAAAAAAATAAAAAATAATAATAATACAAAAATAAATTCACAACACAAGAAAATCCGCGCGCAAATCATAGCGCGTGACAATGAAATCAAGAACTTTCGAGCCGACGCGACGCGGACGACGAAGGAGCCTAACAAAAGTACCTACAATCATAGGCGGCTCGTGACAAAATTGTATGGCCGTGTTCACTTGAAATAAAACAACGAAAATAGGTACCTACAATAGCGTTAGCAGTACAAAAAAAATGAGCACCACATTATAAATGTCTATTTATACACTAAAAATTATAGAGTATTTCAAAACGAATTCAATTATTATTTAGCAATAATTAGAAAATCCCCGAATTTGCATTCGTGATCGTATTCATAGTGTTTGTCTACACTAATATTATAAAGAGGAAAACTTTGTTTGTTTGTTTGATTGTAATGAATAGGCTCATAAACTACTGGACATTTTACCAATGTTTGCAAGTTTGTGATTACTTTGATAGTTTACCGATTTATAATAATTGTATACTTATATCATTGTTTAAAAATATTCAAACACAATATGATATAGGTACTGATTTATCACTGGTTTCAGTGATGAACTGATGAGTCAATGTTAGCCACAATACTAATCACTTTCGTCATACATGTGTATGAACTATGATTGATGTGATTTGCAATGTGGTGAAATTTCATAAAAATCACGGGCCAATTTTTTGTTTTGAATCCCACCGAAAATACATATATTACTAATTGCGTTATTAGAATAATTAATTACTATACCCACGATCAATTATTACAATTTACAATATAGTCTCAAATGTATACTAGAGAAACATTGCAATTTGAATCAATTAAAATGCATAGCATACAAAAATAAATTCACAACACAAGAAATTCCGCGCGCAAATCATAGCGCGTGTCAATGAAATCAAGAATGTAATTTTATATCAAGCCGACGGACGCGGACGACGACGCCGAACTAAAGTACCTACAGTACCATTTACCTTCAGTGTACAATACAGTTTACAGACCTACGACGGACGAACAATAATGAGTAATAAATTGTTTACAAAAAAAAACATAGTTTCTAAGGTCATTAGTTTTATTTTATTGTTATTTTCTTTGAACGATTGGAAATGAAATTACTCAATTTTTACACAGAACTTTGATTTATTAGAATTATGCTCATTATGTATAAGATAACGAACGCGAATGCACGACATCTAGCGTCAATGTCTAAACATCGCCTTTCGTTTAGATATTGACGCGCTAGATCTGTAATAAGTATATAGTCTATGCGCTAGATGTCGTGCTTTATGTCGTGTTTCGCTTGGCAAAAGTCACGCACACTACTGTAGAAGTGTCAAATTTTTCCGGTATTTTACTGTTGTTTTTCTAAGTAAATATTGTAAATTATTGATTAAAAAGGTCGAACGCGCACACATTTCATTATAGAGAAGTGATAAAATGATTAGTTTTAAAGAAATAGTGTCTGTGTTAAGTGTTTAGAGGTAATCAAAAATGTATGGAGGGACGGTCGGAACATCAACCTTAAGATTAATTTGAAGATTATTTTTTCATTAAAAAAATATATCTGTGAAATACGGGCCTGTCCTATATAGTGCGATCAAATAAAAGATGTTACTAGAAATTGAACTTAATTTTTTTTTATCTGATTATTGTATAATTTATAATATGCTTCACTACATAGTATAAAACAAAGTCGCTTTCTCTGTCCCTATGTCCCCTATGTCCCTATGTATGCTTAAATCTTTAAAACTACGCAACGGATTTTGATGCGGTTTTTTTTAATAGATAAAGTGATTCAAGAGGAAGGTTTTAGTATATAATTTATTATGTTTTAGACAAAGCGGGCGAAGCCGCGGGCGGAAAGCTAGTAGAATAATATAATAATGACCCTTTGTATTGCAATACCTACAAGGTTGCTAGAATGTGTAAGTATCAAAATGTACCATTGATCTCTCTATTCTCACCCATCATTTACTTATTATCCATATACTAATATTATAAATGCGAAAGTAACTCTGTCTGTCTGTCTGTTACTCAATCACGCCTAAACTACTGAACCAATTTTCATGAAATTTGTTATGGAGATATTTTGATACCCGAGAAAGAACATAGGCTACTATTTATCCCGGGAAAATGACGCAATCCCGGAAATCCCACGGGAACGGGAACTGCGGGTTTTTCTTTGAATGCGCGGGGCGAAGCCGCGGGCGGAAACCTAGTCTTTCATAAAATTCTATACTTACCTATCCAGCCAAATAAAATATCTATTGAAGAATGTAAAAAATAAAAATGCATAATTATTTTAAGCTATAACCCGGCAAAATTAAACAGGTAACAGGTAATGGAATTATAAATGACTAGCTTTCCGCCCGCGGCTTCGCCCGCGTTTTCAAAGAAAAACCCGCATAGTTCCCGTTCCCGTGGAATTTCCGGAATAAAACCTATCCTATGTTTTAATCCAGGTTTCCCTCTATATGTATGCTAAATTTCATTGTAATTGGTTCAGTAGTATTTGCGTGAAAGAGTAACAAACATACACATACACATCCATCCTCGCAAACTTTCGCATTTATAATATTATTAATTATTATTATATAGTAGGAAAGATAGGATAGTAAGACAGGATAAATTAACTTTAAAATGTCCACTTATCATCAAAATTAAGCAGGGTGGTCACAAATACTTAGTATTTAGTTATTTACGCACATGTGGCTTCGTCCGGTTTTTTCTTTGGCCCTAAACAAATATTACATTTCGCCAGTTTACTTTGTGAATATTGAAATGTGTGTGAATTTGTGAATCTGTATAAAGGTTTAAATATTAAACAATAATTACGTACGGCACATTAAATTGTTAAATAAATAAATAAACTTGATTACATTCACTGATCATATTTAACGAGCGACTTAAATATCTCTAGATTACTTAATACAATCTATTCAGTAATTATGAAAAATATGAATACTTACATAATAATAATAATAGATAATACAATGTTATAATTATTCGCCATGGTTTAACAAGGTAATTCTTTAAAAAAAAAGAACGTGTGTGGGCTCGGCACACGCGTCAGAAGTGAAACTTCTTTGGCAAGATTCAAAGATACCAAAATCGTCGCCTTACTCCATGATGTGACGGTATTGACATGACGCGACATTAAAATTGTATTCTCAACGCGCTTAAAGAAGTTTCACTTCAATAAATAAAAAAAATGGATAATATTGCATTAAATTGCATCATATTATAACACATTACCTACGTATTAAAAATTGCATAATATAAAAACTTTTTTCAAGTACGTACTCGTATTAAATACAGAATCACCTCTTAACACCACTTAACTGTATAATCAACAACCTGTCATTATCTATCCGACCGTGCAATCTCACCCCAAACGGTACAGTCCTTGCGTACATCAACGGTGATTATACAAAATGAAACCACAAAATGTGGGGTTGTTATAAATATGTAATTATCTGGTGAGAGATTAGGGAATACTTATCTGCTTCAGAGGGATTAAAATATTTTTTTCTGCAAATTTAAGTGATAGTACCTACCTATTTATTTATTTATATTACTTACTATGTTAGTATACATAGTATATTCATAGTATAATAGTATATTCCTATTCCTATTACATAAAACTAAAACTTATAGCTAGACTAGAACAGAGGGCGGCCTTATCAAGAGAGATCCCTTCCAGGCAACCCACTGTGTGTAGTAATAATGAAATGAAATGAAATGTATCTGTTGAACCATAATAACTAGGTAATAACATAAAATGTTTAGGTTTGAGTTTTTAACTCTAAAACAAAAGCATAGTAGGTATACTATACCTACTAGGCTATACTAGTTAAAAAGTAGGTACATACCTATCTCTGTTTTCAAAAAGACCTTACAAAAAAATAAATTTTCATCTTATTCTTAAAATTAATAATAAATGAACATTGGCAGACCAACAGACGGGAAGTGATAAGGGTTAAATTTTTTCACATTATTTGTTTCGTGCCCAAAAACTACTGAACCGATTATGACTAAACTTTTTTCACATGCAGGTAAAAAGAAATAGTGAAAGTATCACGAAATATTCATTGTTTTTGTGGAAACAATAGACATACATACAAAAGCTTGTAGGGTGGTTATCAATTTTCGGCTGCCGTCAAATCTCATTATTTTTAATACAGCTCTGTATTCATTTTAATACGTATAATTATATTAAGGGGTGGATTTTGGGGGAGGAATAGATCTGAATAAATATTATTAAGAGTACAAATAATGTCCCTACGCATATTGATTCTATCTTTAAAAAAAATAACCAATATCTCATTTTACCCATTTACACAAGAAAAAAATTATGTTTTTCGAGTTGTGTGGTCAGTGGTTGCAAATAGAAAAATTAAAAACAAATCAGTTTACATTATGTTTATCTTATGATTAACTAGGTTTCCGCTCACGGCTTCGCCCGCGCAGTCAAAGGAAATCCCGCATAGTTCCCGTAGCCTATGTCCTTTCTCGGGTATCAAAATATCTCCATACCAAATTTCATGAAAATTGGTTCAGTAGTTTAGGCGTGATTGAGTAACAGACAGACAGACAGAGTTACTTTCGCATTTATAATATTAGTATGGATTATTAACATATTTTCATTTATTGTTTCTTTTCTAGAAATAGCTGCAAGGACAATCAACATAAAAATATCAAAAATTGTCTTATTCATTTGGCGATACTTAATAAATTCTACTGCCTACTATTACATAAAGACAATAAACTACTAAATACAAATGACCCATTTCCAGGGTAAATCTTAATAAAACTAAAAAAATTAAAAAAAATTGTTATTAACTTGGCGATACTTAATAAATTCTACCTTAACTAAATGATTATAAAAAACTATAAACTATGTACTATATCCAATTTACCCATTACGGGTAAACCTTATTAAAACTACCCTACAATTATGTGTGAAACCGATAGCGTACTTAGGGGTTGGTAAGTGCAGAATCATCCCTAATAGTGAAAATAATTGATAGGAAGATGCTATTTTTTGTAAGGTCCATTAGGAGTGTGAATTTGAATTATTTTTTATTTAGTACATTAATTTACTACCTTTGCCTATCTACATATTGCAACTTTTTCAATTGTTATAAATTGCGACATTTTTTTTATACATTATATCACAGAAACAAGGGAAAAATATTTCGACATTTCTCTAAAATTTAATTTTTTTAATAGATAGCAATTTCACTACATCACTACATAGTATAAAACAAAGTCGCTTTCTCTGTCCCTATGTCCCTTTGTACGCTTAAATCTTTGAAACTACGCAACGGATTTTGATGCGAGTTTTTTAAATGATAGAGTGGTTCTCGAGGAAGGTTTTAGTTTATAATTTATAAGGTTTTAGACAAAGCGGGCGAAGCCGCGGGCGGAAAGCTAAGTATATTGATAATGATATTTAAAAAAATGTATGAACTTGTTTAATTTGCCGTCTTTTTGTTAGAGATACTTGATAATATTTATCATTTTGATAATTTGTCAATTATGCTGTAAAATAAAATATAGCACAGAAAAATAAAATTCAATACACAGGAACTACAGTATTCCATCAACCCGCCATTTTGAATCGCCTTGACTACCAGTTTCTAGACGGATATCCGGTTACAATGGCGGGCTTTGCCTCCCTTTACTGTATAATTATAAGTTTTTTAATCTTTAATAAGATTTTATATTGTTGGAAGATAATAATTGGATATAGTACCTATATATATATGTATACGAAAAAATATAGGTAAGTATTATGGTAGATATTTTACGCAATATTTCGCATACAGGTAGATTTTTATTTATAAATAAAATTTTCTATTTTTAATCTGCGACATTATTCGTGGCTAATGATGTATGAAATTACAAATTAAAGTGATTTTTATAAGTAAGAAGGTGAAGTAGCTTTGAAAGTAGAAGCACAGATTATTACTAATAGTACAGATAATATAATATTATACTAGTATCTACTAATATTAAGTAAACATCATATATCAGGCATATTCAAAGCGATATCCAAACTATATTAAACATCTTGTTAAAACAATATTACAATATTATTATTATAAAAAAAGAGTAGATATCGAGTGTCTTTTGTATTTTTCTGATTTGATGTTTAGTTTTATAGCATTCAAATGTATATGTATATTTCATTATTCAAATCAATTTTTTCTGAGGCGGGATCACGGGTGGCCCTGGCCGAGAGGCAAGGCGTTGCCCCGCATGGCAAAAAGACGCGGGTAGCGATTTTTTCTAATCTTTAAAAAAAATCTTATATAGGTAGGTATCTAGTTAGAAATAAAACTGCCAATCATAATCGTATTCAAAAACACTTATAATAGTAAACAAATAAAAAAAGAGAATGTGTGCCGAGTACATGTGTCAGAACTCAGAAGTGAAACTTGTTTGGCAAGATTCACAGATACTAAAATCGTCACCTTAATCCATGACGTGACGGTATTGCCTTGACGCGACCTTGAAATTTTACTCTCAACTACAGAAGTTTCGCTTCAAAGATAGGGCGTATTCAGAAAGAAAGCTTGAAACTTATAAGCGCTTATAAGCGCTTATCGGCGCTTGTCATGTCTGTCATAAAATATATGAACATGACAAGCGCCGATAAGCGCTTATAAGTTTCAAGCTTTCTTTCTGAATACGCCCTTAGTTTGTACCTAATCTATGGTATACAGGGTATCCCACTGTTGGTATACTAAGCTCAAAGGAGGTTATAGTTTTGCATACGCTGAGTACGTAAAAAATACTTATAAAATTCCAAACGCATTTTTTTTTTTCAAATAGATGAATTCTTAAAACTCTATGTGTACACCCCTAACAAGCAACCCGCCCAGCTTTGCCACCAGCACGTGAGCTATCGTTTAAGATTATGTTTTCATAGAAAAAATGCTCACATTAGAGAAGTGGTATATGAGAAGAAAACATGGATTTTCAGGAAAAATTTAGCAAAAAAATTTTGACGTAATTTTGTTGTTTAAGTATTATTTACGTGATCAGTGTATGCAAAACTACAAGACCCTTCGCGCTTAGTATACCAATAGTCGGACACCCTGTATAAGGCACAGATAAAAACAATTTTGTTTATGGTTACATTGTACGAACGGTTAGTTTGTTATTATATTCAAAATGCATGTAAGCATTTCGATGGTGTTTTCTTAGTCATTGATATAAGCGTAATATTCTTAGAAGCGGAACACACGCAGTTCTACAATAAGTGATTCAGTACTTAGTACTTATTTTGTTTTGGAAAGACTGACCCCACGGTCAGTCAGTAAGGGAAGATATTATAACTTCATAATATGGGTTTCTACGAAATACCTTTATTTAAATCTCCCATGTTTTAAAACAATATTTCCGTAGGTTCGTAAATTTAGGAAATTATTCGTTAAGGTCGTATGAAACTTGCTAAAAAGTTTTATCAAGAAAAACTACTTAAGAACGAAACTTCCTAAAAAAATGATTGTACGTGTTATGAGGTGTTATGGCATTCCATATTCAGACATGGCTTTACCATTCAAAATTCAGCTTTGAACTACAGAGCCAAAATTTTAATTGATGTTTTTGAAGTGAAACTTCTTTAGGCGCGTTTTGATGCGCTTTTTTTTAAAGATGCTTTTTTAAAACTTCCCCAAGTTTGCAGAACTTTTGGAATTTTTTTCACGACCATACAGCAAAAAAATAATTTAATTCCAATTTTAACAATGTTCCGGACTGCGGACAAGGTTGCAAAATGAGATTTATTGTCGTCCCAATGTACCATTCACTTGACCGAAGTTTGAAAACTTTTGGAATTATTGTTAAATTTTCGATTTCGAATGCCGATACTGACTGATGTAATCCATACTATCCATACTAATAATATAAATGCGAAAGTAACTCTGTCTGTCTGTCTGTTACTCAATCACGCCTTAACTACTGAACCAATTTGCATGAAATTTGGTATAGAGATATTTTGATACCCGAGAAAGGACATAGGCTACTTTTTACCCCGGGACATAGGATAGGTTTTATCCCGGAAATCCCACGGGAACGGGAACTATGCGGGTTTTTGTTTGACTGCGTGGACGATGCCGCGGGTGGAAAGCTAGTACATATATAAATTGTTAGGTTTTAACAAAGCGTGAGCGTGAAGCCGCGGACGGTAAGCTAGTATTATTATAAATTTTTGTTAAACTATAAACTAAAAGCATCAGCTAATAGTTAAAACAGTAACTATTATATATATACATATATAGTTATTTAGTAATCTATTGCTATAACGGCCGAAGTGCTGATCTAATCTAAATAAAATTTAGCATCAGTACAAATAAAGGTGGTCTATTTTTACCTAAAATATTATGTCCGGTGCTTTTCTATTTTTTATCGCGTGTAATACCGCAAAGAGCAAGTTATTGATAAAAATACCTACTTTGTTACCTTTTATATTCATTGTTAATAGGAAAGATAATTCTTCTCTTTATACAATCTATTTTTTATACCTCTGCGACCGGTGATAACTGATAAGAGTAAAGGCAGGACAACGCTTGCCGACACAGCTAGTAAAATCGTTCTACGTG
This sequence comes from Colias nastes, assembly GCA_907164665.1. Classification (NCBI taxonomy): domain Eukaryota; kingdom Metazoa; phylum Arthropoda; class Insecta; order Lepidoptera; family Pieridae; genus Colias; species Colias nastes. Next base: position 4,417 of record CAJQZM010035774.1, on the reverse strand, counting down.
TTCGCTATTCCGAATCAATCAGTTTAAAAAAATACAATTCATAAACACTTGTAATAACTTGTAATAGTTTACCCTTTACAGTTTACAAGACTAGGTTTCAGTTCGACACAAGTTATTAATCATCATCATCAGCCCATATACGTTCCCACTGCTGGGACACGGGCGTCCCTAATCCCTATGAGGGTACAGGCCATAATCCACCACGCTGGCCAAGTGCGGGTTGGCGGATGTCACATGTCGTCGAACTTTTGATTCTTCGACATGTCGGTTTCCTCACGATGTTTCCCTTCACCGTTCAAGCAGTGGTGATGTTACAACATGCGCAGATAAATTGAAAAATTAATTTATTTCCTGCACGCTCGCCTGGTCTCGAACCCAGATTATCGATTTGAAGTCCGATCCTCACCACTGAGCCACCACTGCAAGTTATTAATACGTTGAGCGATTAAAAACAAATAGTGCGACCAATAAATGCCAATGGTCACTATAAAATCTTTATTTAGCAGCTGTGGTGATAAATAAAGAAATAAAACAACGTCCACGTTTCGGAGAACGCAAAAATAAACAACGTTTGGATGACAAAGTTTACTAGTGTACGCGCGCTCTAACATTTTGACGTGAGCGTTTGACAAATTGCAAATGAATACGCGTTCTATTTTAGTGACGCGTGTGATTTTGTTGCAAAGTTTGCGAAAATAAAGATTTGTCGTTTGGATATATAACTTTTCAAGAACGTATGAAATTGAATAGGTAAATACTAAATAGGTAGGCGGTTGGTACGCGTAGGTACCAAGATTTAGCAAGAATTTAAGTGCATAAAAGGTACATAATATGTGAATTTCAAGTACCTAAAGCTTGTGAAAATAAACTACGTAAACTACCTACTAAAATAAAGTTTTTAAAGTTTCACATGTAACTTGTGAAGATTTGTGTGTTTGCCTTGTTTGCCTTGCGATTTTGACGTTTTTTATAATTTCTTACAGTTTGCAAATGGAAAAATAAATTGACAGTGTAGCTAAAAAATTACGACGTGAAAATGTTTTGAATAGAAATGGTACTCTACTTTAAATTCACCTGTAAAAAAGACACCACATATTATTAGGTATAATGCATTTACACATAAGATCATTGCCATAAAAAAAAATAGATCACCAACCTCACATACGCACGCGACTTGCTCCTGTGTGAAACCGAAACTCGGCAGGGGCGCGTCTCTAGGGGGGGTGGCCTCCCGCTGGCCCCACTCCGGGCCCCCCAGCATGTCCAAATGCTCGTCCCCGGCCACTTTGACACCGCAATACGCACTTCACTTGTAAACGCACGCCAAATTGGCGCCAAACTTCAAATGTCTTTTCTTTTTTTAAACTGTCATTTTTAGCGCGCCATTTTTTGACAGTTATTTTTTTTTATTAAGATTTTATGAAGCTGGGCTGTTTACAAACCGTAATGGTAGTAAGTACGGTAAATATATACGTGTTTGCTCTTTCACTGTTTTGCTTTTATAGTCCACTTTAAGAACAAAATTAAACAAAAGGCGGCAGTCCCAAGAATGTTCAAACAAAACGATTACGTATTTGCCTTTATATTTAAAGAACCAGAGAGCTTTAAAGCTGTTATATCAATATTTATTAAGTTTTAATGGACACTACACCCAGTCTCTATCTGGTCATAATCACTCATTGAAATTAATGTTTTTGATCGCGCGTGAATGTAACGCTTTATAAATTGTTTATGAACACTGCGATTTAATTTTTCTCTTCTTTTTCATTTTAATTACGGCAACAAATCAGCGATCACTGCGTCTGTAACAAAAGGATAAACAAGTTATTTTTACGTGGAAATTGTTTAAATAACACTTTTATAAACACTGACAGATAATAAATAATTGTGACAGGAGATTATGGCATTACGATGAAACGAATGTATTTATAAAAATGTTTGTTATTGTTGTATAATTTAAATAAATAATTCATGATATCAGCGAACGGTGACAGATCAGAGAACATCGAAATTATTACCAAGAGCTAGCGCGCAAGAGCAACTTTTGTCTCCGCAACTATTTTGTCTCTCCCATCAACTCTATGGGCTAGTAAGAAAGTGCGCGCACGTAGCGACGCAACTCCCGGGAGACTTTTTTAATGGTAAAAATTATTATAGACTACCTTCTAACTTCTTATAAAATAAGCTCTTCCATTTATAATGAGGTATCGTAGTTTCTTTCTAAAACTATGTTATGTGTGTCTACTGTCTAGCAAATAAAAAAAAAATATACTGAACGGAAAAATATGCCTACAGCTGAATTGAGAACCTCCTCCTTTTTTGAAATCGTTTAAGAATAAAAAGTAATAGATAAGAGTAATAAGATATGAGATAGGTAAATGTATAAATGTAATACACTATAGATTTCCGCCCGCGGCTTCGCCCGCGCGTTCCCGTCGGATTTCCGGGATAAAACCTATTCTATGTGTTAATCCAAGTTACCCTCTATATGTGTGCTAAATTTCATTGTAATCGGTTCAGTAGAATTTGCTTGAAAGAGTTACAAACACACACACACACACACATCCTCACAAACTTTCGCATTTATAATACATATTAGTAGGAAGTAGGATTTACCTATCTCATATCCCACTAGGGCCAAACAAATGTTTCATTCTACTAAGGGCCGATTTTTCAATCCCGAGATAAACAGTCTAATAACTACCCCTCGAATAGATTTATTCAATTGTTTATCTAACTCATAACGGCTCGCCTATTTTTCAATCGTGATTTATTCCATGAATAACTATCTGACCAAATATTTCCATATTGGCAGCTCTGTGATTCGAGTGAAGAGTTTTGGTTAAATTTGTGTTTCAATTTATATATTTTACGATGGAAACGACATAAAGGCAGCGTTCGGCAAATTTTTAATGGCATGGTCATCAGTACTATATCAAAAACATCAATTTCAATATGATTTTAGTTGATAATAATTATATAGAAAGAGGCTTAATTGTTAATAATTCTACGCTCTATGCCTCTATGGTATTACATACGAAAATATCCCAAATTTGACGCGTCAGTTGTCAACTCAAACGCCTAATCGTCGAATAGCGCGCTATCTGGCCGTTGGAGCGGCAAATAGATTTATTCCTCAAATAACGTAGTTATTCGATAGATAAGTCCTATTCGTCTATTGAAAAATTTAATATTTTGTTAACTGAAGAATAAAGTCTATCTAGCTGTTAATCTGGGCATTGAAAAATCGGCCCTAAGTATACCTACCTATGTGTGACCTATTAAAAAATAAAATACAACAAGTGAGAGTGTAAAAAGAAGATTAATCAAAACAAATGAATTATAACAAGTTTTCCAACAAGATTAAAATGTTAAACATGACACATGTTTTTACATTTTTATTTAGATTCTTGAAAAAAAAATTTTAAACTATCGAGAGGCTGAAAGTGCAATGAACCCTGCTAGTTCGAACGTTTAGGAATTCAAAATATGTCCACTTAGTTTTTAATTCAAAACACAAAAATACAGATAATAAATTAAAAGTATTTATAATGCACGCACGTGAAGTATTACCGAGATCTAAGAGCAGACAACAAAAGATTTACAATACATTCCTTTAAAGAAAAATACAATTTCTTAGAGGCACCCAAATTTTGTCGTATTAATAACTCATGATATATCTATCTCGCTCGTTTATATGTAATTGTGGACGTGTGAAAGAGATGGGCGAGGTAAAGGGGCATAATGTTAAATGTTTGGTGTTTTAAGTAATTTTTATCATCGACACGATCTGTAGGGAGGCCCTGGTGATGTATGGACTTGACGAGTTGGCTAGGGATGTGCGTGATTATCGATAATTTTTGTCGATAAAAATCTCGATATCTAACAAAACTAGTTTTAATTTATAATTTAATAGATAACAAATGATAGAATTTAAATTGATGATTCAATATCTATTCAAATTGGAAAAAAAAAATTCGCGTCATATTTACATGACATTTTAATTAATTGTATCCATTATTTGACTTGTGGAATATTTAAGCTAAAATGTTTAGTCTTAATAAAGATGTTCATTTGCATTAAAATGAGACGAACAAGTTCCACTAAATGTAAATTTTAACCGATTAATATTTAAATAAATATTTTTAGAGATGTCATCATAGTTCATTTGTTAATAGGCGTAGGTACTAGGTATACATATGCATTTATGAATGAATAGCTATGAGTTATGACATATTACAATAATTTATTAATTTATCATATACTAAAGGTCCGCCCCGGCTTCGCCCGTGTTTACGTTTTAAATAAAAAGAATTTACGAAATCGGTTCAGCCATTCTTGAGTTTTACGCTTACCAACACATTTAGCGATTCTTTTTTATGATTTAGATTTGATTGAGTGAAACTGAAAAACAAAG